>JAFFST010052746.1:15420-22842 GCA_022414735.1 Noturus placidus
CTGGACATTTTGTTTATTGATAAATTTACACTAAAATGAAATCATGTAACTCAATTCAAACAGCGTTGAAGCATTGTTTCTGATTTCCATAAAAAAAGTCCGAACACAAATTCAGCAAGGAATCTCTTCCTCCACCTGTGCTTTATGAGTAATATCTGGGTTTAAACAATCATACTGTATGTAAGCTACAAATACATTTTTATTTCTTTGTAAGTTCACCTTCACTTGCAGTTGCTGTTAGTCCATTAATTCCGCCCTGCGTCACTGTACTATGGAGATCATTTCGAATCCGTATTAGCCATGAGAAACTGTTTCAGGGACAGTTAAAAGCAGTCAGCTCTACCAATACGTCACCCTCATCAACATCCAGCAAGTCTATACGAGTCAAAGTCTTTCCATTTTTACGCAATCCTGATGAACTCTCGTTATCGTCTCCTCGTCTTTGATACAGTAGATGTAACATTATATAAAACTCAGAATGTTCTCCTCCACTCTGAGAAGAGAAAAGCACTCCTCCACGGAACGGATTGAGCACTTGGTTAAAGAATCCCAGCTTGTCCTTGTGTTTTCATGTATTTGTGTAGAGTTATGTACTCATGTCAAGAGTGTTTGAATTGTTTTGATGACATTTTTTGGAGGTTCATCGCACCGTTTTGCATGATCAGATACTTTCTCACAGTCACAACTGCACTGATCAGGTCGATGCCGCTCTAAGAGTGGTGGAGGGGCAGCTCTCTCTCTCTCTCTCTCTCTCTCTCTCTCTCGCTCTCTCTCTCTCACTCTCTCGCTCTCTCTCTCTCTCTCTCTCTCGCTCTCTCTCTCTCTCTCTCACTCTCTCTCTCTCTCGCTCTCTCTCTCTCTTTCATTTCTCATCTGCCCAGTTCGCCTAAAGCTACGTGCAATTGCTGATACGGTGGGGTTTTCCACTTGTAAGGCGACATTTCCATATTCGACATTCACGGAAGGAGTCTCCAGTGTCAGTCAGAAGTAAAGGTACGTTCACACATGCAGCAACAAAGCAACCAGAGACCATTAATTTTCAGCGAGAGCTGTGACTTCTGGCGACATGAGCGACAGCGACTAGATGTGGGCATGTCCAGTTGAGAAAAGTTTATGCAAATCTGGAGCGACTTTAGACAGTAGAGAGTACGTGATCCATACCCTCCAGTGCTCGCTAGCTCTTCTTTTGCTTTAAAGGCCATAATTTTATATGTATAAACGCTCTCCCTCCAGAATGTTTCATTGTAGTGGCACGAAAGCGATTCGTTGTCGAAACTGGAATACTAGTTGCAACCCCCCGTCCCTCCTTCCCCACCCCATTGATAAATGTTACTATGGCAACCAGTATTAGAAAGGATTTCTGGCGAATTCATAATACAGCGACTGGAGACTTGCACATGCGAACGTACCTTAAAGCTGCGATTTTATGTAAATCAGAGCGGGAGTTTACACTTTGTGGGTTTGTTTTGTCTAATCAACTTGAAGAGAGAGAATAAAGAGAGACTGGTGAGGGAACGACTGCTTGCAGCTGCTGTAACGTAAGTGAGAACAACTCGTTTCACAGAACTTTAAATGTAACTATCAATGCATAAAAACCATGATGTTGTTCTTTAATTAGATTTTCTTAAAAAAAGCGTAGTAACATTTATTAGTAAACAAATAGTTTGGCAAATTGTAATAACAAACAATAAAAGTTCATCACACAATAACATCATGACACTATAAACCTCATATTGTTTGTTAGTTTTTTTATTTGGAAAAGTCCGTAAAATCGACATTAAGTCAATCAAGACTTAACGTCCATGCATTACTGTGCCATTAAATCCTAAACATCCTGAAATCATCTTTCTACAGAATAGCAAAAAAAAAAAAGAAAAACAAATATCACTTTATACCAAATGATTAATACAAGGGTGAGTCAAATGAAAAGTTTGTTTTGTTGTTGTTGTTGTTGTTGTTGTTGTTTATTGCGAATGAGTGACTCCAAAGTGTACCGTTTTTCATAATTTTGATTTCTGTCAATGCAAGAGTTTCTAGATTCTTCTAGATAAAATTTTAGATTTGGTTCTAATTTTATGTTGCAGTTTTCAGGTTTTCATCTCTTGCCGTTTTATTAACTGTCAGAAAAATGGGATTCGAAATGAAAACATTTATAATATAATATATAAAAATATTATAAAAAAATATTCTCCAGAAATATCCAGACTGATCAAAGAAACGGGATGAAATTTCTGCGATTAAGCTAGCATCCTAACGACTACCAAACATTTCCGATTTTTTTCGTTAAAAATAAAACTGTCAACAAAACTTTCAGCTCTGTTTTGTAATTATTCGTCATTTTATCCCTTTTTGCTCATTCGATCATATCTTAAATCTGAACTAGCGTCTTAAACGTCAATGTAAGCTAAAAAAATGTCATAATTTCATGCCCCATGAAATTATCTCTGAGAGATAATCTCCATTAGCTCTGAGATCAAAAAACCCGTGATTGTGTACTAGAAAATTAAACAAATTAAACAAATGCTGAATCACCTGAATCAAATCTAACTTCAAATCTTTAGAGTGTGAGATAAACTGAACATCTGAATGATTTTTTACTCTGAATTATAAAAAGCAAAATGTTTAAAGAAAAACCCAAAGGAAATCACAATTCGTTCTCGTTCAACCCCTGATATTGTGACTCGTTGCTGTTCCTCTCGGTGTCCAGGTGAGACCTGTAGCCTAAAGCACCACCCCTCCAGGTGACACTGGAGCCCTCCCCCTGAGACTCCGCCCCCTCATTAAAGACGCCATGTGTAGGATCGTCTGCGAACATATCATATCTTTCTCCATCCTCTCCTCCTCCCGTTGCATCGCACCGTCCATTCTGATCTTCTTCCTTCACTTCCTCCTGCGCAGTTGGAATCAAAATGACTCACTCCAAAACGATTCAATAAATCGACTCGTTATAGCGAACTGAATAAAATGTATCTTTAAAGAATATTTTGTAAAATGTTAATTTCACAACTAATTTGTCAAATGGATTGTGAATTATAAATAGAATGTTAGCTTGCGAGGCTAGTCAGAAACACGCTAGTAACCGCTAGTCTCAAAATGTTTCGCTAGCTAGACGAGCATCAGCATAATCTCAGTGCAATTTAATCCTTTACCTTCTTTAAGTCTTCTAGCTTTTCTTTATTTTCATCAACGTCATGTGGCGAAGGAGAACTGGAACCCTGGTGCAGGACAGAAATGACAGCATGTTTAATAAGCGCCAAAAATCTCCAACCCAAGTCAACGACCGGCAACACGCATAGGTGAGGGGAATGTACTGAAAATAAAACCCGACACGTGCCATTGGAAACGGGTTGAAAAGTTGATGCAAATGAGTAGACTTTGTGTATTATTATTCTAATATTTTGTTCAACATCATACTAATTTTTTTTTCTGATTTTTCCCCCCAAATAAATAAATAAATAAATAAATAAATAAATAAACCTGCTCCAGTAGCAAAAATAAAGCGTCAACAAGAAGAGCAAAAATATATATTGACACATAATATTGACACAGCTGAAAAAAACTATAATAATAAAAAAAATAATGGAAAAAGAAATTCATGAACAGTGAATGCGTTCTTAAAATGTATTATATTAAAATAAACAATTATTTTTTATAAAAAAAAAACTGAACCTTCTTCTTTGTCTTCTTGGATTTGCCCGTTTTCTTCTTTCCTCTTTTTTTCTTCTTCATCCTCTTCCGCTCCTCCTCGCTGTCAGATGAAGACGAAGCCCTGCTGGCCTGTAACACAACAACAACAACAACAACAATGTCGGATAAACATATAAAAAGCTTGACTCTGATGTTTTCTCGCAATGTGGGGATGAAACTCACGTTTTTCTTCTTGTTCTTCTTCTTCCTCCTCTTTTCGTCCTCGCTGTCTGAGGAGGAACGGTCCGACGAGGACAAGCTCGAGTTCTGAGTGAAAGAACTTGTTAAGTAAACATAGTATAACGTTCTAGTCGGAATGAACTCTATGCTTTAACTCTTTGCGTAAACCTAACCGAGTTAACCTTCCACGACCCAAACTTTAGCATATTAATTTCATGCGTTCATGGAATTCAACCTTCATTAGCATTAGCATTTCATACACCCGATCCAGCGTATTAGCATTAGCATCATGTGCGTGTATGCCTCAGTATTAGCATTGTATTGCAGTCTGCTCTATATTTTTGTTTATACAAAGCAAGATTTATTTTCACCTTCTTGTTCACCTTCTTTTTCTTCTTCTTCTTCTTCTTCTTCTTCTTCTTCTTCTTCTTTTTCTTGTCATCCTCACTGTCTGAGGAGGAACTGTCTGAACAGGAGGACGATGATTCTGAAGATGAAGTAGAATCCTAATGGAAAGATACCGGGTTAGAAAAAAAAAAAAGCAGGGTGATGGTAAGGAAGTAAAAAAATGTATTAGCATCATGCTAGGGTTGATAACATGCAAATTGTTTACTTTATATAACCTAACATAATGCAACAAGTCACACAGAATACACATCATGAATATTAGAATATTAGCATCAGTTAGCATTTTGAAGTGGAGAACCTCACAGCACGAGAACATGTGGCACCACCCTATGCTTTTTTTACCGGCCTTGCTAATAAACAGAACCTTTTTCTTTTTTTTCAGCTTCCCTTTCTTTTCTTCTTCTCCTCTTTCACCATTGTCACATATCCCATCAGTCCTCTCAGCCTCGCAGGCTGCAGGGAATGCTGCAGGAAAAAATCGGAGTGTATATTCAGCTGTAGTTAGAGGTGTGTGATATGTATTTCACATTTTACTCGTCTCCTCTTTTCCAGAAGGAGCTGAAAACCAGAAAGGAGAAAGAAGCAAGATATGAGGGAGGAATAATGTTCATAAATTAGGAAAAGAGAACATGAAAGAATATAATGGTGAAAGAAAGAAAGAAAGAAAGAAAGAAAGAAAGAAAGAAAGAAAGAAAGAAAGAAAGAAAGAAAGAAAGAAAGAAAAGGTAAGAAATTGAAAGAAGCATAGAAAAGGAGAAAACAGGAAATGATAGAATACAAACAAGAAATGGTGAAAAAAGAATGAAAGAATACAGGAAAGAAAGAAAGAAATTGCAAGGAATGTAGAAGAGAAGAAAACAAAAATGATCAAATACAAGTGAGAAAAAAGAATGTGAAAGAATACATGAAAGAAAGAAAGAAAGAAAGAAAGAAAGAAAGAAAGAAAGAAAGAAAGAAATAAAGAAAGAAAGAAAGAAAACAAAAATGATCAAATACAAGTGAGGAAAAAAGAATGTGAAAGAATACAATGGAGAAAGAAAGCAAATGGAATGGAGACAGCAAGGAATGAAAGAATATGAATGAGATAAAGAAAGAAAGAAAGAAAGAAAGAAAGAAAGAAAGAAAGAAAGAAAGAAAGAAAGAAAGAAGCAAACCAACCTACAACAGAATAACTGAGAGGGATGGCAGGCAGAATGAGTGAATGAAAGGAATGTTAAATGAAGCTAATGCTAACATTACACTATGTTAGCCTTGTAAAAGTGTATAAAAGTGAACACACCCCAGGCAAGCTGAAACAAACCTGGTGAAGCTGCTGTCCAATCATCAGCCGCCACTCCTGCCCTTCCCTCCAGTTCGCCCCGTAATAACCCCTGAGAGAGAGGGGGAGAGAGAGAGAGAGAGAGAGAGAGAGACAGAGAGAGAGACAGAGAGAGAGAGAGATTTCACTTTATTTCACTTCATTCACACAATCTTCACATGACGATGTTTTGAGCTGAGGAACAAAACTCTGACCTGTGAAGTAATTGCTCTTCTGTAATTTCGATTTGATATTTTATAGACAGCATGTATCTATATAACCCCAACTTAGTTTTGAACAAAAAAAAAAAGAAATGGAGAGATGGATTAAAGCTGTTATTTAAAACTTTTATACCTGTATACCTGAGTGCCTTGCATAAGTATTGCCCCCCCCCCCCACCCAAACCAACCCCCACATGTCCCTTTAACTGTTACGTCTCTTAATGACTTTGTATGCTTTGTATATAGGGATTATATAGCACCCTTCCCCCCCCTTGGATGTTCCACGCAAGTAATGAAGCAGCTTAGAATTGAAATTGACCTAAAATGGCCAACTCATGCTTACAAAAACAAAGCAGGAGTCTATGGTGATTTTTCGAGAGCAAGTCAAAATGTTGTTTTCCAATTTTGACACCAAAAACACAAAAAGTGCTTATGAACACATTTATGAAATGTTCCTTTTTATTGCATACTAATATATTAGACACCCGTCCAAGCTAACAGAAGGTTCTGTAAACATACAGCGTCCATTTCATCTAAGCGAAGTATCATACCAGTGAAGTCGCCATGCTAGCTAAGACATTAACAGGCTTAGCTTTCTAGTTAGCTAACATTCCTCATTTATATTAGTAACTCCAAAGGAGCTCAGATGGGAGAAGCTGGGCTTAATGAGAATAAATCCAAAAAAAAAAACACAAACAGATGAAATCCCTTGTAAGAGACTCAGCAAACACGTTGAAAAAAAGGTTCTCTGGTGTGACGAGACCAGTATTTGAGCTATTATGACCTTGGGACAAAGTACTACATTTGGCAGAAACCCACTACCCTGAGAACACCATCCTGTACTCTGAAGCATGGTGGTGGGAGCATCATGGTGTAGGGATTGGGAACTGGGAACCTGATCAGGGTCGAGAGCAAGATACGTGGAGCCAAATATGCAATCCTGAATGAATGAGAAAAACCAAAGACAAGCCAGAATAAAAATGAGAAAAAGGAGGGGAAAGTAATAAGGGATAAAGGATAAATGAGAGGCGAGTCCTACAAAGTACACCTCTGATTGGTCCTAAGACAGTCCATGAATATACTATAAAGGGAAATTTCAAACATTCAGCTTGAATGATTTAAAAATGAAACATTTAACTGAAAAATCGTTATTTTTTCAGTGTTATGAAGAAAAATAAAGAATAAATAATAATATTAATAATACAAAAATCTCAAACCTCGTCTCTCGCAGCGTCATCGCCCCATGGTTCCTCCTAGTAACAAATTCCAGAAAATTATTAAAACATGTTTAGCAATTAGCTGATAGCACAACATAGCTAGCTAGCAATCCACTGAAAAAAAAATGAACAACATTACCTGTTATCTAAATATTATGTGTTTGTTTATAAATTCATTTCTATTAAATTCAACACAAAATGTTTGTTATGATTTCTGGACACACAATATAAAAAATAAAAATAACATTACACAAATTGAAAAAAAAAAAACTTTCATACTTTCTTTAATTTCCGCCTCAGTGTCTCATCATCGCTCTCGCATGAGGAAGAACTGCAGCTGGAGCTCAAGTACTAAAAAATAAAATAAAATAAATTAATTATACATGTACGTATCTGTATACAGGATATATAT
>JAFFST010052747.1:11749-22029 GCA_022414735.1 Noturus placidus
CACAGTGTGCGTGTGCGTGTGTGTGTGTGTGTGTGTGTGTGTGTGTGTGTGTGTGTGTGTGTGTGTGTGCGTGTGTGTGTGTGTGTGTGTGTGTAGATGTCTAGTATGCAGAGCTGGAGCTCGGTGAGCAGGAATCAGTGATGAGCTTTGACAAGGTGTGAGGTGGAGAACAGGTTTTTAGCAGAGATGAAATAATGAAATGTAGTTAAACTCTTCAAATGCAGTTAATTTATTGTGAAACATGATAATGACTGTAAATTAAAAAAATACGGCAAAGACGTTTTGTGAAATGAGTGCTGAAAAAAAAAAGAAATCACAATTTACTGACTGCTCAGATCTTTTCTATTATTTATTTTCTATGTAAAGTATTTATTTTCTATTTTCTATTATTACATTAATTTTGGTAGTTTTTTTTTATTAGTAACTCCACAAAATAAGATAGCAATTAATCACATTTGATTTGTGCTTCTTACACCTTATTTTAAAGTGAATTTCCCTTTTGAAGGACAATGAAGTTATTAAACAAACAGAAATCTCAAAAGTTGTTTGGACTTACATCTAACTTAAAAATAATCTTTTGAACTTTTGTTTGTTGGGTATATTCATCTGCACAAATTAGGATCCAACATGTAATGTTACATCATGAATGGGTGGGAGATCAACATTTTTACTCACTTGCTGTTGCTGAGGATGGCCCCACATGGACAGCCTAAAGATCAGTGAGATTACTGAGGATGGTACCACTTAAAAATCATGAAGATTGCTTTGGACTACAATTGCTATAATAGCTTTAGGACTGTTATTGCCACAAACAGTTTTACACTCAAGTCTCCATCAGTGAACAGTGGATAAGTTCAACAAAACAGACTTCATGTGAAAACTATAATGAATTTCCTGGTTACACAATTGCACTGTTTGACTATATAGTACACAGTTAAAGAAGGGATTTATTTATAATTGCACTATCCGTTGTTACCCAGATGAGGATGGATTCCCATTTGAATCTGGTTTCTCTCAAGGTTTCTTCCTTAAATTGCCTCAGAGAGTTTTTCCTTGTCACCATTGCCTCTGACTTTCTCATAAGGGATAAATTTACAAATATATTATGTATATCCCGAATTTATATATTTCTGTAAAGCTGCGTTGTGAGAATTTCCATTGTTAAAAGCACTATACAAATAAAAAAATTATTGAATTGAATTGACTTTCGACTTGGCAATTCTGCATATCGCTGAAATTTGCAATTGCGGCTCAACATGATTACTTCATGGCACTTTAAGGGTACTTCATGTTATAAAAATGCTGACATAACCAGAAATTCAAAAACACCAGCTGAATACAGGGAGAAATTGAATTATTCCGCAAGATAAAATACTGTTTTAATAATCTGTTAATCTCATATAATACGTGGTTTAAACCCAGCAAAGAAAGACATCCATCCATCCATCCATCTTCAACCGCTTACTCCTTTTCAGGGTCACGGGGGAACCTGGAGCCTATCCCAGGAGGCATCGGGCACAAGGCAGGGTACACCCTGGACAGGGTGCCAGTAAAAAGACGTTTTGAGCCTATTAAAACCACATTATGATCATTACTTTTTATTTGTCTGAATGTCCAAGATATTTCACTTTTTAAAGTCTGAAGTAGTTAAAAAACACTGAAATGTACCTGCAAAACATTTAACAACATTAAAAACAAATATTACAACATATAACACATGTTTCTGTGCAACCACACAAACATTTCTTACACATCTGCTAGCTGACCTTCAGTCCCCAGTTACACCGGAAAATTCAGTTTATTAAGCACATTGCATGAAATTTAGCTAGGTAATGTCATTAATATTTAATGCTAATGTTATCTGATGTTAGCCACAATATTAGCTTTCCACTGTGCTGAAGACTTTCGGATGTGCTAGAATGTATAATGGTAACACCAGTGAGAAGAGCAGACCTGCACTGTACATATTTACTCTCATAGAGCATACGGTATGTACAACATTGACAGCTAAGAGGTATTTTCTTGTCCAGCTCAAATGGAAAGTGCATCTTGAGTGGCTAAAGCTGATTATGTTGCTTATACTGGATGATTATAGCTACTAGATAGAATATTATAAAAAACAAGTTTTTCTAAGTTTGCAGAACTTTTTTTATTCTGATATTACACTACACACATTGCGAAATGCAAAAATAACACCACAGTGGTATAAAGTATCCAGTGATGACGTTTAAGTGATTTTCAACCAAAATGTCATGTAGAACGCTGTAATCTTGAGATCATGAATTATGTATTACTTCTTATATTATTGGCTGTAGTTTTCTGCAATCAGGGTTTGGCGTATGAGCCTCATTATTCAGTGGTTTGGAGATTCATTGCTGGAGCTTGAGCTATGATCACTAATATATTTAAGGATTTATTAATCCCCGGTTTAATGGTTTAAAGATTACTGTATGATCCACAAAACAACATTGAATACACACCATCTTCTCTGATGCCTTGCCTGATTTATGACTGGATAATTGTCACTAATCGGTTAGCCCCAACCCTTCCTGGATCAGCTGTCAATCATGCAGACAGCATGTCTGCCTCCCAGGCTCATGGGTAATACGGGCTGCCGTCGCCAGGCATTCGCAAGACGAGCCCTTCGAAACTCGAGAGTCTCTGGTCGCTGGCAGGAGGCCACTTTAGGAGATGCTATCTCCAGCACCCAAACACCCCGGCACATTCGCTCACACACCCTCGCACACACACAGCCACACTCATGCATGTGCTTATTCACACAGACATTTTTGAGTTTTGGGTAAGTTACACACTCGGCTAAGCTTTCTTTCTATAATTGGAAACCGTACAAGCCATGATCGTGTAATCTTTTCCAGTGGGATTTTTCTTTCTAGTCCTTCTGCTTTTCATAATAAATAAGTCTAAAGTGCAGACACAGTTTCAAAATTTTCTTTGTGTTGGGTGTGTTTGAAAACCCCCCCCCCCCCCATCTGAAATACGAATGTTCATAACCCATAATTGAAAGCATGCTCATAATAATGTCTATCAATTTATCAGTATTGGACAGTGATGAGTGAGTTTGAGGTTGGTAAGAATCTGGAGACACTGGTTGAGCAGCAGAGCGTGACGTATGAAACCTGAAACTGTCATTTATTCTTTGACTAACAGTGCAATCAATCAATGATGCGGTATAAGGACATCGGTACAGCTCCTTTAGTCATCGATACCCATAGACTAGTACATGTTTATGTTGTGGCCTCTTTGATCAGTCTCTGTTTCTAATGGATTTTGCTGGACCTTTCAGTTTCTCTGACCCAGCATGGGTGTGTGTTGGTGTGGTGCACAGAGCTGCAAGAGGCCGCAGGGTCATTTGAACCTTGTGGTTTTGGAGCAAAGTGCAGGGCGACAGAAGGTGTTCTCTCTGTTTTCAAACGTCGCTCTCTCGCAGAGACAGGAAGTCTGCTGTCCCCCCTCACACACGCGTAGACACACACACTACACTGCACCATTAACAGATCACATGCATTAATGGGATGTTCTGCAGCAATAGATGGAAGCCTGGGAGAAATCCAATATGGAAGATCAGCGATGAGTCCTAGACCACAGCACCAAAATCAAAATCTCTGTCTCACCCTGTCTAAACTGTCCGAAACTCAATCTGGCAGGAATGTGTACATCACAACAGTAATCTGGCTCTTTAGGACCTAGATGAGCAAGGTTTCTACGACCCATGCCCATAAAAACGAAGTCCACTCAATCCATGTTCATCCACCATCATCTTCCATTATCAAAATTATTATATTCATTATAGAGTTCTTATTACCCTGTTTGTCTGGTCAGTTGAATTGAATAGGTTAAATCCAAACCTCAGTAACTCAAATAACAAATAGCCTATAAATACTGTTAAGTATTAAGTATATACTGTCTAATGCCAGTTTGACAGTTTAATGTAAATGTGTTCTATGAATTATGAATAAAAAGCTCTATGCCACCAATAAATAACCAGAATATCAGAATACACATACTGAGCATGCTACTTCATTATGTTGGAGTATTTTCAACAGTAAATCAATGCTGATGGGGATCTGTGGAAATGTTATCGTTATTACAATTTATTTATTTATTTATTTATTTTTACAGTTAAAAGAATTTGAGAACCTGTATGATCAGGGATATAAAGGTGCAATTATTTATCTGCATGTCTTAATTTAGTTTATAAAGACTTTACATTAGATAATGCAAGTCTAAGTCTTTTTTTTATCTTCCCAGGTCCAAAAGTAATATAAAAAATATTTTTATTTGACAAGGATTTAAAATCCTGTCACATAAAGGATAAAATGTATAAATATGCAGTACAGCAATCTAAATCTATACTAAATGTTATAATGTACAGTTGCACTATACTGTTAGTGCTATGAATAGTTACAAAATGTACAGTGTGCGTTGTGTTTATATAAATTTTAAATACATCTGTGTGTATGAATAAGTGCCAGTATGTTAGTGAACTCAAGAGGAATGTGGAAAGGTGCTGATTTATGAATTTCATTGGTGGAAGAAATAGAAACATTGAAATGCCATAATTCATCATCATATTTGTCTAATCAATTAAAATATGAACTTTCTTTAAACATAAGTATGTAAAGAATGTGCTCAAAAGTATTTAAGTAAGCGCTATGTAGTATTCTCTTACATAATTATTACATAACAAATGAATTAATCTACAGGGTGTCCCAAAAGTCTCCGTACATAGGGGACTATGTTTGCCAGCACCATGTCAGTTTTGCCTCTGTCAGTGGATGTTTGTGGACCTCCATTTCTCAGTTGGTCAACAACACTTCCAGTCTTTTTGAGTTTGTTATTAAGTTTAGCATCGTGTGTGATGTACTTGCCATGTTTCCTATTAAAGTCCATTTTTAAAGTCCATCCATCCATCCATCTTCAACCGCTTACTCCTTTTCAGGGTCACGGGGAACCTGGAGCCTATCCCAGGGAGCATCGGGCACATGGCGGGGTACACCCTGGACAGGGTGCCAGTCCATCGCAGGGCACAATCACATACACACTCACATTCATACACTACGGACACTTTAGACACGCCAATATATATATATACTTTTATATATTTTTTGGAAGACATTTAGCTGGAAAGGGTTCATTTCGCCATATGTATGGAGACTTTTGAGACATGCTGTTTTACCCCAAAACACTGGTCTTAAAATACATTACTACTGAAATGTTTTTCCTTTTTTCAATACTATTCATATATTATAAATAAAATGATTTACCCTTTGATACGTGAGCACATTTTTATGTACGCGTATGTATGAAGAATATTAGTGAGTTATTTCACGCATGCAAATTTTTGACCTAGTTATTACTTCTTTTATTAATTTTTAATTTATGATTTAATAGTAATAGCTTGCTTGTAATCAAGATGTTAAGTTAGTAATTGGAATGTATTAATTTAAAGAATGTAGGAATAAACAGCAGAGCACTTTAGCAATAATAGTAGATGTAGTAAAAGCATAGTAAGAATAGTACACAAGGATTCTAGAGATACAGGGTATTTCAGACGAATGTCATTCATTAGTGGTGTAAGCCACATGCTTTAATAGCACTACTAAGAAATTTGAGTAATTCTGAACTGATTAATAAACCTTGACAGGGCGCCTGTGGCTCAGTCGGTAGAGCGGGTTGTCCACTAATCCACTAATCGTAGGGTTGGTGGTTCGAATCCCGGCCCGGGTGATCCCATGCCGAAGTGTCCTTGGGCAAGACACTGAACCCTAAGTTGCCCCCAATGGCAAGCTAACACCTTGCATGCAGCTCTGCTCCCATTGGTGTGTGAGTGTGTCTCATTTGTAAGTCGCTTTGGATAAAAGCGTCTGCTAAATTAATAAATGTAATGTAAAGTCTAAACCAGTGAGTAGCTGAAGGCTTCTGTTCTGTGTGTTTTGGTGATTGTCTTAATGACCAAGCAGTCTTGTATTTAAAATGATTACACCAGGTGTATTTCCCTGTCCATGTAGACACCATACGTAATGCGTCCATAGTGTCTTTATTCTGTGTGTAGTGGACCTGACTTTCCATACGCTGTTGAACATCTTTGTAGTAAATTATCATGTAACTCTTAATAGTGCTGTTTTAAATCTACACATAAAATTATTAAAATATTTGAAAAACACATTTCACTATTAAATTAGATTTTTTTTTAAAGATCTGTAATTTATACATTTTCCAGCTACACCATTGTATTCTTTGTTTATGCTCTAAATATTTTCATTGAGTAAAATAAAGATTTTCATATCATGTATGCGCAAAGCTTCGATACTTAGGTGGCTTATCATAGTTGAGACACTCACTAGGTAATAAATCTCAACATTAGTGTCAAGCTGTTAAACTTGAGAAAGGCACAACTCTTACTCTTACACTTCTGATACAGTAGGTGGTTTGCTTAAGTGTTTCAGCTCATCTTTGCTTAAAATCAAGGAATGTTGCATGCGACTCAGAAAGGCTGCACCTTTAGCTCATTTCCCCAATGTCTTCTGTGTGTTTACTGCTCAGTGCTGTAGGAGTTCATTTAGATCACAGTATTGTAAATGTTAGGACATAACAAATCAGTCTGAGTGACAGAAGATGCCTTCCTGATGTTCTTCTCTCTGTCTGCACAGGTTTTCAGTTGCTCTGGATAACAGCATCTGCTGAATGTAAACATAAACTTTGTCTAGTGTTATATGACACATTCTATGTTTAAATATATTTGAATGAGAAATGTTTTCCTCGTGTCTAAATTATAGTTCAATTCAATGTATTTTTAAATGCCGTCTTTTATACATTATGATGAATATCACAGTCTTTGACATTACAGAAAGTCGGTTTTTCATAAAGCTTAGTGTGTGTCACTTCTTGTGAATTTATTAAGGATCTCATAATGAGATCAGATATAGATGTAATCAGATATAATGATATCAGATATCAGACTTATGCAGAAACCATAAAGATTTACAACCAATCTTATCAATTTTATTCAATCATATCATACTGTGTTAACAAGTGTACAGAGCACTGGATCTCCAAATTGGGTTACCTCCATGACTGGTGTGTCCACTCTCTTAAAATGCATAAAACAGCCAGAACATTAATTTATTATTGGAAAATATCCTAATAGAACTGATAGGCTGGTTGCTCTTTTGTCCTATATTTAGATTTTTTTTTTGACAGGAAAAAGCCTTGAACTTACTTTTTTGGTTTACAAAAAAAATAAATAAATAAAAATAGGCTAAAACAAGGTAAACCCTACCGTGTAACTGATTTCCATGTGCTGTAATGTGTGAGAACATTTTCTTCCACACATTAGTCCTACTGAAGAAGCTGCAAATCCCTTATTCTATTTTTTTGAATTAGTGTAATATTTGCACAAACTTTATCAGTCTGTTAACTCTGCACTACTTTTTTCATCATAGTATTAATGTATAGTCATTGAAGTGACACACCTTCTTCACTCACTACTGCTGACAATGGGATGAGCGATTGCCACCTTTGCACATATAGTCTCCTGCTAAATTTGCACCGTCAGACTCCGTATTGCTGTAGTGCTCATGTTGTTAACACTTGTATTGTCTCTAATGTCTTGCATGTATTGTTTTGCCCTACACTTTAGAGTTTAGTTTATTATTTATAGTCGATTGTTGAACTGTACTGAACACAATTACTACCAACACCTGTATGGAAATAAAATAATATTAAATCTTAAATATTTTCTGCCTATACACCGACTGCTTTCCTCATTCTAATTGTTTGATGTTTTAACGGGATATTTCAGTAAAATCGCTATTACTTGATTTACTCAGCACTCTAGACCCAGTGTAAACTGGATTGCTACAGTACCTGAGATGATTTAAATTATTTTGGAGAAGATTTAGCACATGGACTGTCTGTTTAAAGTTTAAACCCATTCCTTCATGAACAAAATGTAAAAACATGCAGATTTCAGGTGGATTTTTTTTTTTTTTTTTTGGTGAGCCTGCTTTCCTGTAAAGCACGCTCACGTGTTTAATCAACAGTTTGCAGACTGAAATAGGATTAAGGAGATTCCACATCAAACCAAACACTCTCCTGCCACAGAGGGCTTTCAAACACAACCTATACGTAACACATACCCCAGTGCTGAATGAACACATATTTTATAATCATATTCAATACTATAGTGTTTATATCAGTGAAGATGTACACACATAAACACTTGTGAGCGTTAAGTCAGAATTCTAAGCATTAATTCGGACAACACTGGGGATTTTGCTGTGTGCTACTAAATATAGGACCAAAAATAAATAAATAAATAAATAAATGTGCATGAGAAGTAAGTGTAAAACAGGAAATTTAATTTTAAAAAGTGTGAAGAGGCCTATATGTAAGCTACTTGGCCACGTTACACCAGTAAGAAATTATGATGATAAAAATAAACATGCAGTAAACAAATAACAAAAAATGAATAGCATTTACATTCATTTAAAATAGGTTGAATTGAGCTCGTTTTGGGATGTACGGTAAATGCAGGAGGTTATAAAAAATAAAAACACACATGCAGCCATCGATCTTTGGCGAAGTTGTAGGCTAATAATAATAATAATAATAATAATAATAATAATAACAACAACAGTGTAAACGTTTGTATTGATGTTCTGTAGATGTGATTGGCACTAGTGCGGATATGGCTGCTGCTCAATATGATGTCATAACAGTATAAAATATGTCAGGCTATATCAAAATAGTTAAAGTTTATAAATAAATAACATCAGCTTTTCAGCTTTGCATAGAAATAAACGGGTCCCTGAAAGCCGATATTCTAATCTCTCAACTTCCACTGCAAAAACAAAACAAAACAAAGAAAAACCTCAATTAAAATAATCAAAACAACAACAACAACAACAACAACAACAGTAAAAACCAGTCAAGATACAAATGAATACTTGTAGGTTTAGGCTAGAAAAAAAAGCGAGGTGTTTCACTTATTTTGTCTAGCGCAAAAAATATAGCCTATAGTGAGCTTTCAAAAGTGGATTTAAGAAAGTCAGACATCTCCTTCGAAAAGCCCGAAGTATTTGTTGGCGTTTGAGAAACACAAATAAGGCGCACTGCTTCCGGGATACACGAGCGGCAGAGGTGTCGGTAATAAATATCTTCCCAATAAAGCGCTTTCTTTATAGAAAAGCGGAAACGCCGCAGTCTTTGCGCCGTCGCTGAACTCTGCGCCCGGTGCGTCCATTTCACTCGACAGCAGCTGTCTTTTTAATTTATTCCGCCGGTTTTGGAACCAGATTTTCACCTGAGTCTCGGTGAGCTGCAGAGAGCTGGCCAGGCACGCGCGCTCCGCGCTGCTCAAATAGCGCTTGGCGTCGAAAGTGGACTCCAGCTGGAAGATCTGCCGCTTGGAAAAGATGGTGCGCGTTTTCTTTTTCGCCGCCGTGCGCGTGCTCTTCTCGGCGCCACTCTCGCGCTCCGCGCTTCCGCCAGCGGCGCTCTGGAAAGGTTCATCCTCGCATCCGGAGGTTAGTTCTGCACGTGCGCGATCTGAAAGTTGGAAACAGATTAGTTAGCGTAAGGAAAGCAAAAGAGTGTCCAAACAAACAAACAAACAAACAAACAAATGTTTACTGCAAACGGTTACGTGCTACCATTAAGAGTGTCCTCGCGCGGAAGAGGATGCGCGTCTCCGCGGACTGGAGCGCGCGTCGCCTTCGAGTGACAGCTGTCAAACGCGCGTCCGCTCGACTTCAGATTGAGAATGCTGTCGATGGTGAATTTAAAGGAAGCGGCTCGACGCGGCGGCTCTTCCTTGCTCATATTCACAGGCAGACGATGTGCGTGTCCCAGTCTCCGCGCAGCTTCACATCCAGACCTCGGTCCCCTCGAACACCATCGCTCCGCAAACCGACTAGCAGCTCGGAGACTTGCGCCACCGTTACTCCTCTGACCGGAAGTACGTGTTTCCCCTTTTCGTCTATTGGTTGCAGGAATCCCTCAGCTCAGCGGCCAATAGCCGAGAAGGGCGGGAGCCGCACGCGCACACAACCACAGGCCCACGTTCAAATAAGCTACAGCACAGCAAAGTCCTCAGTGTTAAATGCACAGAGCGTTAAATGCCTTACCTTTCTTTTCGAAATGCCAACAAGCTTAAGAACATATTTAATACATCTTGTGCTCATCTGTATTAAACAACTCACTCCCCAGTTAGGCCACTTCAGGATATAGATTAAACAAAACACTAATTTATATATATA
>JAFFST010052747.1:25944-43057 GCA_022414735.1 Noturus placidus
TAGACACATCTTGTGTGTGTGTGTGTGTGTGTGTGTGTGTGTAAAATCCAGCGATATCCCAAGTTCATACAGTAAGTGTGCGCGCGTGCGTCTCACCCAAAAATGAACGAAGCTGTTACCTCACGACTCACGATCTCCCTGCTGCACCATGTCGTAAGTCCTGGCAGAAAGGTACCACTCCGAGAACGGGCCGTTTTTGGACGATCACATATACCGGTAAATTGGACGCGTTAAGTAAAAAGGCTGTTAGTGTCGGTTAAAATCCCTCCTCTCTGCTTGATAGCGCCTGGGGGTCGGAGGATCCCCGTCACTGAGCACTTTATCTGGGTCAATTAGTGAGCAAAGCAAAAATACTTCTATAGACAGCAACCGAGACTGCGCGTGGAACCGGATTCTGACTACCTATTGGCTGTCTGTGTTGTGACGTCATACATGCGTTCAGCCGAAAAGGAACTCCGAGGTTGCAATGCCATAACCTGGACGTACGTGCATGTCGTTTAATGAAACCTTTTTTTTTTTTTTTGTTTGTATCAATAAACATTCAGATATTCTTATTTAGTATTAATATTTTAAACATTTTATTACCACATATGCATGCTCCTATTAAATCTCCAGACTTTATTTTTTATTTTTTATTTCCAGTCACTGACTCATTACATTGAAATGTCGGCTATTGCGTTTTCTCGAGCTTTTAATGAAGTAAAACTCTTCGGATTTTTTAAAAAAAGGTCTACTAATGGGAATCCCGGAATCCTTCTGGAGTCTTGGTAATTTACTGAATAAACATATTATGATTATGTCATGTGACAGCTTGCTTCTGACTGTGCATGTCAACAAAGCTAAAAACAGCATCAGCTCCGGTTCGTCTAATTTTAATATTAGCAGCGTAAGGAATGCTTGTTAGAGCACAAATCAGTGGATTTAAGTTTAATTGATATATTCTGTAAGTTAAATATTTTTGCCTGTGTCCATATATTATAAAATAATCGCCTGTGTTCAGCAGGATTTATTTAAGGCCTAACGCAAATGATGAAAACTTAGCTGAACTTAGCTGAGCTCATTGCCGCTCTTAATCTTAATCTTTTTCTTTTATTCTGAAATAGGGAAAAATACTTCATATTTAATATTTAATAGTAAACTTTAATGGACACAATGCAACACACAAACAAACAAACAAACAAACAAATAAATAGATTTTTTTTAAGTATCCCAGTCTGAGTCATTTTTGCAAAATAGGAAAAAAAACAAATGCTGAAATATATAAATGTTGAACTTTAACAGCGAGTTATAAACTGAATTTTTATTTGATTGTGTGTAGGCAATTCTTCACTGTATTATTTAATGTATTTACAACCTGATTAACCTGATGTTTAAAACTGATAGTTCAGTTTTTTTATTTAATCATGGACAAATGTATTTATTTGTTTGTTTGTTTATTGCTTTTTTTTTTTAGCTGTAAATTTTGCAATTTAAATTGAATTCGTACCGTTCATGTATGAGTGAAGTTACCCTGAACTCAAAACTTTGGTAAACCAAAAAAATAAATAAATAAATAAAATACAATAAAATAAAATACCCTTGGTATTAGATCAGAACTTTTTTTTTTTTTTTTAAATTAACCATTTAACGTTGTTAATATTTATTTAATGCTTGACTAAACATAATCCATCCATTTTCTATACCGCTTATCCAACTGAGTCAGGGGGAACCTGGGGTCTATCCCAGGGAGCATCGGGCACAAGGCGGGGTACACCATGGACAGAGTGCCAATCCATCGCAGAGCACAATCACATACACACTCACACACCCATTCATACACTACAGATACTTTAGACACGCCAATCAGCCTACCATGCGTGTCTTTGGACTGAGGGAGGAAACCAGAGTCTAAATAAATATAAAAAATAATATACACCTTTTGGCCCTATGTAAAATGCTGACTTCGTTCCTTTTAGTTCTCAATGGGAAAAAACAGAGATTTTTGTTTAACTATATAGGCTAGTCTATCATGTTCCTTATTAGTTTAAATACATTTTATCCGATTCTGAGATATAATCAGATTCCAGCGTGTCAGCAACTCACCACTTCATCAACATCGATTACATACACAATTAAAACACACAGCAATCAAAATGTCTGCAGTAAAGTTCTCCTTCAATCACATCTCTGTGCAGTGTATTTTGTAATGTAAAATGCACAACAGGCTGTAAATATCAGCTCGGAAATTACACTGCGATGAAAATGATTTAAATTTAATTTGTCTTTTTATGGATTCTGTGTGTTAATTTTATTTTAGGCCAATTTCAATTGATTATGCATTTCACTGAAACTTTTGCAAAACCATCAAACCCAACAATAAGTAATTCGACTTTAAATTTTTGTTTGTTTGTTTGTTTGTTTGTCTGTCTATCTATCTATCTATCTATCTATCTATCTATCTATCTATCTATCTATCTATCTATCTATCTATCTATCTATCTATCTATCTATTCCTTTTAGTTGAGTGAATTTTAATGAAATGCAAATAAAAGCAAATAATCTAGGCTGTAGTAACTAACAACATTGACAACATTTTATAGCATTTTAAAACTATCCCTCAATAAAATATAATCTTCTGAGTATTGTGTCATCTATTATTTACTCTATAGTGGAATTTTAATAATGGGATCACCAAGGCCAGATAGACATGACCAATACTAAATAACATAGAAATACTTCATAAAATAGTCAAATACGATGAGTACGAAACATGAATGAATATCTAACTAACTCAATGTTCCATACGCAAATTTGTCTTAAAATCACTTTTAACCGATCGAGTCAGTCCGTGTACCCCCATTTCACTGCTCATTGGTACAATCCGTTCTCAATGAATCACACCAGGCGGATTTTTTAAAAAGTCTTTCAGGATTACAGAACAACCATAGAGACAGGTGAAAGGTAGGACACTCATGTTTAATACCATTGTTTTAATGTATTTCCACGAATAAGCATTGCTCTCATGTGGCATAAAATCTTTAAAAATGTGATTTATCTCAATGTAATTATTGTTGTATTAAATTTGAAATCGTGTTCATGGCTTGATAACTCTTTAACTTGGTGTAGGGTATCCTAAACAGATTTAGACTCTAGACTCTACTGAGCACCATGTTATACTCACTGTATGTGTGTTTCATGTTGACCTGTTATTTGCTCTTTGCCTGATGAAGTTAGATTTCATGTGTGAATGGTTTAGCCCTAAAATGACAAAGACCAGACCTCAGCGTTTCCACAAATGGTTACAAGTGGATTACATCCATGCTTTTCTCCCACTTAAGTCATATGTGTGTGTGTGTGTGTGTGTGTGTGTGTGTGTACGTGCGTGGGTGCATGTGTAAGAAAGATAAATTAACTTTTAGATCTGTTTGTACAGCAGTATTTTCTGTATCTACTCGCTCTGACCTGTGGAAGAGAGGGCAGACATTATGTCGGTCTACTGATCTATATCCAGACTGTCATGGCCTTTTCACACTGTTGACCAGCATTTAGAGCATCACAGACATTTAATTCTCCCTCTATCCATATCTCTCTCTCTCTCTCTCTCTCTCTCTCTCTCTCTCTCTCTCTCTCTCTTCATTCTTTTTGTGCTTCTCTTCACTTTTCTTTTCATCTCTTCTGGGTCATTCCATCTCAAGTGTTCCAATGCCGGTTGCTCAACTGTTTTTAATTTTCCATTTTTTAAATAGATTTGGCACTGCAAAATCACAATTAAAATATTGTACTTGGTTTAACTATGATTGCCATCTTTGCATCATGGCACACATAGAGCTGTTTACAGAAACCTCAGTATCTTGGCTCAGGATGGTCCAAGCTCCTTGGATCAAAAACACATTACAAGGTACATGAACAAATACAAACATTTAGCACATTCATGTTCCTTAGGCTTAGGACTTAAGTCCCAAATGTAATGCTCAAGATAGCTTACAGTTCCACCTTTAGGATCAATTTATAATGGGAAAGGTTTTAGTCTCAGCCTTAATTTTTTTGTGTGGTTCCAAGGCAAGTATAATGTTCATGTAGAACAGAGATAGGTTGAACCTGAGCTAAGATATTGTGGTTTCCATAAACAGCCGTATAACCTAAATTTGTTGTGTGCCATAACACAATGATGGCCGCCGTAGTTAAACCAAGTAAATAATAATAATAATAATAATAATAATAATAAAAAAAAAAAATAATAATAATAATAAAAAAATCATGGTGATTTTGGAATGCCAAAAATAGAGGTAACAATTAAAAAAAAATAAAACCAGTCAAGCACCCAACTTTGCAACTTGACATGGAATGACATTTCTCTTCTCTTTCAGGTTAATCCAAGCACATATTTGTACTGTAGTTAAAAGCCATTATTAATTTGCCACTTTCCACAAAAAACAAACAAACAAAAAAAAACCCACAAAAAAAAAAACAACAAAAAAACTATATTTTTGTATAGACTGATGTTGGATACAGTACTCCATCTGTTGGCAAAGTTCTTATACTGCAATTCATTAGATAAACCATTTGATAGTTTATTATCACGGTTGATTGCATGATACAATATTCACTTTAAAATCAGTTAAAATAGCAAGATATATGGCAGCTGCATCTTCCACTGGATCAGCATTAAATTATGTACATGTGTCCTGAGGTGGCATTTTGATAATGTTATATACCTCAGGTCTTTTGGTTTTATTTCAGCTAGACCTACTCACATCTGCACACATTCTTATCCTAAAGCTCTTAAGACACTGATACACACCATGCTCATTATAGAACAGAAAGTGATGCTCTACACATGGTAACCTTCTCTATGAGCACACCATATACAACATAACAGAGACATGGCTTAATCCAAGTCTTTATATGACAAAGACATGGAAGTCTAGAATGTCTTTGTATGCTGTAGTTTTAAGATTTAGCTTGACTGGAATTAAGAGGCCCAATCCTGTTCCATTATGACAATGCCCCTCTGCACAAAGTGAGATCCATGAAGACATGGTTTGCCAAGTTTGGAGTGGAAGAACTTGAGTGGTCTGCACAGAGCCCTGACCTCAACACCTTTGGGATGAACTGGAATGCTGACAATGCACCAAGCCTTTTCGCCTGTCCACACTAATGCTCTCGTGAATGAACACAAATCCTACATCCTTGGAGCTACACTCCAAAATCTAGTGGAAAGCCTTCCCAGAAGAGTGAAGCATATTTGAATGTGATGATTAGGTGACCACATACATTTGGCCATATAATGTACATCTCCTCCTATGAATAGCATACGCTAACATAGTTTGCAATGCAAGCAGGAAAAGGAGCTTTTCTCTGAATGTGAACCCCTGAATTGTTATTTTCCTTCTTTAAACATGGCTCAATGTTTGACAATCACCCAAAAATGTGGCCAAAAGCTCTTAAACACTTTTTGAGGTTGGCGCCATGTGGAATTTGCCCCTTGTAAAAACCTAAAATGAAGAAAATGTGCACTGTACACAGTTTTTGATCTTTTTTGGCCAGAGATAATTTATCTAATTGAGCTGCTCTTAGGAGCAAATAGGCCAGGCTCTGGGACATAACTGCTAAAAATTGGTTCCGATCTGCAACAGCATATTCTCAGATGGGTAAGCTGTTTTTCTTCATGGCTGATGTGTTTAATGACAAGCTCAACTGTTTTTATTTTGTTTATACCAGAGAAATATACTCATGAGAGTGTGTTACATGAGCATATATATTATCAAAGTCTCACTGAGCAAGAAGGATTCATTTATGAATAATTTGACTTGACTCAAGTTTTCTTTTCATATTTTCACATCATGTAACTAACCCCTAAAATACCAACCCCAGATTATATATATATATATATATATATATATATATAGCATATATGCGGCTTAGCAGTCAGCATGTTTGGCGTGCACCTCCGGGTTTGGGGGTTTGAATCCATTGTCTGTTGATTGGCATTTCCAATTCAACCACAGTGTGTGAATGTATGTGATTATGCACTGGGTTTAGGACCCCTTCCAGAGTTTCCCCCTGCCTTGTGCCCTGAGTTCTCTGGGATAGGCTCCCTGCAACCCTGTGTAGGATAACTGGTATAGAAAATGGATGGATGGACTACTGTACTGCAACCATTTTTATATCCCTGCCTTTAGTTTGACCTGTTTGGAACTGATATAGACATCTGCTCACGTTGTTTAGATCTGTGAAAATCCTTGGTGAGAATTTTTGTTGTGTTGCCAAACCTCTACTGTCAGTGTGTGGTTCTTGACTTTCACCAGTTAGTGGTCATGCAAAAGAGTACTGCGATCCAGTTTCGTTCTCAATTACCTACAATTTCAGGTCAGTTCCATTTAATTACATCTCATTTTAAAAGTCCGTAAAAATCAAACATGTGTGGACCTACAGTTTAGCATTCCTAAAAATAAACAAAAATAAAAACCTTCCATACTCCACAAATGGAAAAAAACTAAATCTTACATTACTGCATTATTATTATTATTATTATTATTATTATTATTATTATTATTATTATTATTATTATTATTATTATTGCTTTGCCTGTGCAGGTAGTGTTTTAGGAACTGCACTTCAGCTTAAATCACTGTCTGTGGCAAATCTGAACTGCAGTGCTGATGTAACTGGGGAAAACATAAAATAAAATAATGCATTGAGTGCATATATTATGTCATTGACAAATAGGTTCTTGAAAATAAAATTACACTTACTGACAAATACTAGTTGCAAATAATAATAATAATAATAATAATAATAATAATAATAATAATAATAATAATAATAATAATAATGAGTAGTAAAGTGATGATTAGTATATGTACATGACTGTATGAATAGAATTAATGTATTATGTATTCACACATTTTTATGTATTAACACTGTACATGTTACTACATGTTCATTGAGACTGAAGATGACAGGACAATGACAGGATAGATGACATCTTTTCAGACTATAGGCTACATTTATTTATAAACACGAAGATTAAATTTTTTACAGCTTACCTTTATCAAAGCATAATAGTTTAAAAGCATCCGATGATCATGGCCGATTATATCCTGTCAATCAAAAGAGGGCGGAAAAATTTCGTGTTTGTATGCTCTGCATCGCTAAATGTTTACACTGGACACTGCAGCTGTGAAGCAGGAGTTTCGGTGTCAAGTCAATTTAATTTAATTTTTTTTACGCTGCTTGAGCTGCTTGCACTGAATTAAAGGGCCAGTACACCGTTGAAAGATTTAAATGAAGGTGAGCTGACAATAAAGTATATATTGCACAGAAAAAATATATTTCTAAACTAGTGTATTTCATATCCAGTTAATGTTAATACATAATGAATTTTATATTATATTACCAGTTTGATTTAATTCAGTTTTAATTTAGTTAATGTGTTAATGTTAATTTGAGTAATGTGTGTTCTGTTTAGGGCGGCTGTGGCTCAGTCGGTAGAGCGGGTTGTCCACTAATCCACCAACCGTGGGGTTGGCGGTTCGAATCCCGGCCTGGGTGATCCCATGCCGAAGTGTCCTTGGGCAAGACACTGAACCCTAAGTTGCCCCCAATGGCAAGCTAGCACCTTGCATGGCAGCTCTGCTACCATTGGTGTGTGAATGTGTCTCATTAGTAAGTCGCTTGTAAATGTAAAAAGTATATTTCTGTAAAGCTGCTTTGAGACAATTACCATTGTAAAAAAGCGCTATACAAATTGATAAATTATTATTATTATTATTCTGTTTATGAGACCAGTTACTGTAAAACAACTAGTTGAAATGGAGGAATAAGTTTTTATTTGCATTTCCTTTAGAATTGTGGAATTAATTATTATTAATTTAAAAGAAGGCATAAAAGGCAGAACTTTCTGTATCGGCATTGGCTGATATCACTCTGAATAATCGGTAATCAATATGAGCTGAGAAATGTGGTATCGGTACATCTCGGTACGAATAATCGAGTTATTGTTACTTCTATGAGCCAAGAATATTTTTAGAGAAAAAAACCAAAAAAACACATCAAGTGAGAACCAGAAAAACCTGATTTCTATGTTATTGTAGTAAGATAGTAAGACTAAGAGCAATCCTAATATATTTCTATCTAAAAATGAAAAGTTTCCCTAATTTTCCTCACCTATATTAACAATTTGATGTTTGTACAACTGCGGCAGTGTTACATGACTTTTAAATGTGAAGTTGTAAAACTATGATTTTTAGAGTCCATCCCATTGCAACACATTACTCATCACGCAAGTCCAGAAATGTATCTTAATATATTTAATATACAAAAATGTTCTCAGTTCTGTTTTAATTTCTGTAAATAGGATTTTGCTTCGTTTGGCTGCTATGTTAAAAGTCTACTCCAGTTGCCAGCCAGTGAGGGGAAAGCAAAAAGAAAAAGTTATTGCTTTTTAATGTTTTCTTGTACAACAAATATACTGTATATTTTGACATGAAGTAGTTTTTATTTTGTACATATATTGCTTATATAATTGTAAATACAAATATAATGGAAACATTAGGGTTAATATTCCTATTTACAGCAATTTACTGGTTCCACACCTACATTTTCTCTCTAAATGACTTTTAATGTCATAAATATGAGGCTCTGAGTCTCCTCGCTAACAACAGATTCTAGACTTTAAACCGAGACTTAAGCCTGAGTTTAACTGCTTTATCAGCTGGAGGTTTTTCAGTAAGTGAGTTGATTTGTTTAACCTCTTCACGCTACGTTGACCTCTGTCAGCCTCGACTTATCACCACGAAGAGCTGAACATTTTTAACAGGCATCATCCTAACTGCAACCCTCAGAGTGCAAAACTCACAACCCTAAACATAGCGAGTACAAGATGTCCAGGCATGAAAAACATAGTCTCGAGGGGCTTTAAAGTTGTGGGATTAAATTGAGCCTATCCCAGGATGCCAGTCCATCGAAGGACACAATCACATACACACTCATTCATACACTACAGACACTTTGGACATGCCATATTGTGGCATAAAAGTTTATTAATAAAACAAGAATACCAAGAAATCATGCAGACACAGTTCTCATAACAATGTACAAACACTAATAACAGATTTACATATCATTGGATATAATATTTTAAACTTTCTTTCCTATTTTTGTAAACCAAACATTAATTATAATTAGGATCAGCAATGATTAACATTACTGCATGTTAATTAAGGGAAAGAAAGATCTTCCTCAAAAAATACCACGTTTGTTTTTAAATTGTGAATGTGTACAAGTGTCCATGTATTCTGCATCTATTTTTGCTTTTGTGCATATGTGTATGTGTGAGAAAGAGGGAAAGACCCAAGGAAATCCAGCATTCTTTCCCAGCTTATACCATTATATCCTTAGCAATGTTCCCACTAATACACAAAGGCTCTTAAGGAAACACCAATAATGTGCTTACAGATTTTCTTTTAAATTGCATCAGTCGCTGTTCTAAATGATATTACAAACTATCGATTTAAGGCCTCACCTTCCCAGGCTTGCACAACTTAACTCTAATTGTCCACATTTAGACTTAAAAAGATTGCATTATGTTTTAGACTGCTTTGTTGGTGGTGTGTGTGGTAATTATTTCAAGCCTTGTTGATATGGCATCACGCATGTGTGTGTGTGTGTGTGTGTGTGTGTGTGTGTGTGTGTGTGTGTATGAGAGAGAGAGAGAGACAGAGAGAGAGAGATTGAGAGTGAGATTTAAAGTTCTCTATGAAAGGCTACAGCTTTTATTTTTATTTTATTCTGCATGGAATGGGAATGTCTTTTGCATACATAGTACCAGTAGTTTTGAGTAGAAAGTTCTGTCAAGTGGAGGAAAAAAAGTGATAGAAGAAATATAAAATTTATCTAAGGGAGCTTGTGCACTGTTATAATCGATTTTTAGTGGCCGTCTCAGATTTAAACTGCTCAGGGTGAGTTTATTTAACCTGATCCTGAACTGGTTGTTGCATGGGGAGATGTTGTGTTTTACGCTCTACTGGGCTGCTGTCAGATGAAGCGATTGCGTGAGAAAGAGAATGGAGAGAGAGAGAGGAGAGAGAGAGAGAGAGAGAGAGAGAGAGAGAGAGAGAGAGAGAACCTACTGTGGAGGTTGTCTTTGAAAGCAAACTGGTCTCAAGGTTAACATTTATTGTTAGATAAAACTATAAAAATATACTTAGATGTGCAACATGCCAATGTTACCACACTTACCAAAGAAAAAAATGTATATTGTTCATATTAATTTCTTGATATAATCTTATTACAAATTCAATGTATTATATATGAACCACTATAAATTAATGAACCTTAATACTTGAAACTATTTCAAGGTTTTGGATTGTGACATGGCTCAAATTTTGACTTATAAGTCACTGCATATAAGTTACAAGTCATAAAATATGCAATTGTAACTTACTATACATATAAACAAGCTTTACAGTGCTGTTAGTTAATTGATCATTCATTGTATATATATAATCCAGGACATGAAAAGAAAATGTGCTATATAATGTTGCACCTTATATCAATCAAGACTATTGATTTTCTGAAACTAATATAACAGCAGCTCTGACTGTAGTGCTGGCTGCTATACAAATCACAGGTTTATATTAATGCACTTCTTTTAATTCGTTATCGTTTCTGTTTTAACTTACACAATGATTTGTGGTGGTGGAGACTTGACATAATGTAAGACTAATAATAACATTTAAACATATGGTGTTATTTAACAAATTAAAACATTCTGTATAATCTATATCATTGATAGGTGTCATTGATTGGTATCATTGGTTGATAAAATCATCGTAACAAGTGTTTACAATAAATCATTTTATTTGTTATAAATGTTAGTAATATTTGAATAAACAATTCTTCCACCATTCAGTGTAATCTGTCAAAAGTAAGCCTTGGTTGCTAAGTTACATAAAAGACAGCATTAGGGTGTTCCATGGACAGAATAATGGCTGAAGGTTTATTGTTTTAAAACCTGCTACATTAGCGGTCACAGGTCACTGGGATACACAGGTCACAGGTATGTGTATATTGATAATTATCCAATGGCATTGAAGGAATTAAAGATTAAATCTATCCTGTTTATAATTATAATTCTTTAGGACTGTCTAGTGTCAGCCCCTTGTAACAATTAGAGGTAAAGTTTAAGTTTAACTTTACGTTTAAAATATTATCGGTAAACCCCTATATTTGTTTGTTTTCAACATGATATTAAAGATTATACACACATTTTTTTTGTTTGGCTTCTCTAACTTTTCTATCACACATTCATAAGAGGGAATACACAAGACGTGATCAGAATCAATAGATGACTGATCATTTTTTAATTAATGTGATCTCACAAATTCATAACAATACTAATTTCTTTCATATGAAAGTGAAATCCAACCTCACGGCCGTCATTTGTTCAATCTTGTGTTTATTCTTTCGTTAGATTTTCATTCAATTAATTCATTCATTTCCTTTGAAAAACTTTACCACTAAAGATTTTCTCACAGTTTAGCCAATAAAATCAGCAGATAAAGATCACTGGTAAATGACCTACACTGGCAAACAATACAATGTCTTAAAAGATTTTTTTCACATGCAGTATAATCCTTCATGTCTGTTGTCTTTAATATTCTCATGATTTTGTTTAGATCTTTAGATATCAACTAATTATAAGTATCCTTTGTGAGAGGAATGAAAGAACGTCTGAGGAGTCTTCACAATATAATTTAATTTGATTATAACAGAAATGATAGAAATTGTAGGGTAGGATTTAAGACTCAGGACACAGGACTTAGTTCCAAACATCTTTCCTGAGAGAGAAAGAAAAAGAAAGGGAAACTCCTTGTACATTAAAGGGGCTCCTCTTTCAGTTGCAACAGCTAGAACTAATGAGCAATTTTATTTGAAAAGACATAGTAAAGAATCATCGTGTCAAGGAGTCTGATAGTGAGTCACTTAGAATCTTTTCATCTGTTGGTTTGTGCGCCCCAGAGATGGCTCGCTGTGGCCTGGATGGCTTGCTTGAGCTAATTGGTGCGGCTTTTGGTGGAGTGCTGATTAAAGATGGATGTGAGGAGTGGAGACAGGGAAGGGTTAACCAGAAGTGACATGTAAGATGAAAGACGGTGGTATTAATGCACTGCCCGGAGGAGACACAGCCCATGCTTGTTTTTCTCTCTGGTTGTCACGCAAGTTCTTGGCTCCACCCAGATCAGATGCTGACATGCTCCTCCTACACACACACACACACACACACACACACAGTCTGTTACAGATGTACAGTCGAAAGACAAGTGTTACTACAGAAATACTACATAATTCATGTAAGCTGAAGACAAATAAACACAGTAAGTATCTATCTATCTATCTATCTATCTATCTATCTATCTATCTATCTATCTATCTATCTATCTATCTATCTATCTATCTATCTATCTATCTATCTATCTATCCATTTGCACTGATATTTTCTCACCATCTCTTCCAGCACAGTGAGCTAATGCCTAGGGACATAAATAAAGTGAGTTCTTATCTTCCTCCCATATGTCTGCAATCTGATGATGGAAACAGCGAGTATCAGTGCACTTTGATGGCTTATAATTAATTGATGAGGAAGACTTGACTGCAATGTGACTTCCGGTCTTTGGGTGAGAGGTTGCACTTAGAGGTTATTTGGTGCCTATTCATTTATAGCCACTTCACATTCATACAATTACTACTTTCAAAATCAATTTTTTTTTGCAGCTTTAATATCGCACATTGCACAGTACACTTTTTTTCTGAAACATTTTTTTGAATTTCAGCTTATAAAAAAGTGCCATTTATCCATCCATCCATCCATCCATCCATCCATCCATCCATCCATCCATCCATCCATCCCTCTTCTATAGTGCTTACTCCTTTTCAGGGACACGGGGAAACCTGGAGCCTATACCAGGGAGCATTGGGCACAAGGCGGGGTACACCCTGGACAGGGTGAGTGTCACTTATAATAACATTAATTGCACAATAAATAACTGACTAGGCTATATTCCCTCCTGTTGAGAAATTTTCAAGGCAATTATATTCCTGTCAATACAGATCAAGTCAAACAATATTGAGTCACAGAATTATTTGTTTTGAACTTTTGATTATTTTACACTGTATGTAATCAGATACCAGACTTAGAAATTTACACATAAAATAAATATTAATTTAAAATGCAATTTAAAATAAATCATTATTTATCAACAGGTTTATATTTTTTCGCAACTTAAATGAGGGTTTCTACTTCTTGTATAAAGAAAGGTAACAAATCAGTCATGACAATTTTGTTAAAATCTGAAAGATAAAAATTTATTGCAGATCTTGTTGGGGGGAATGTAAGAGATTTATATTTAAAAGTGATATTTTACAATACCTGTTAATAAATGCTATATAATATTTTATTTCCATCTTTATTTTCTTGTTGGGTATAATGTAGCTGTAATTTGAGTGTTTTTATGTACTCTATTGTGAAATCAATTTTAGATGATTTAAATGACAATACCCCTGCAGTATTACAGTACACATCGATTAATCCAGTTTTGTAATCCAGTTTCTGCTGAAAAGGATACTGTGCGAATAAAATCATATTCTTTACTAAAACCCAAATATTGATGGGACAGTTTAAAGACATTGCCCAATTTATAAAATCATAAAATATATTTATACTTCTTCTTCTTCTTCTTCTTCTTTTTCTTCTTCTTCTTCTTCTTCTTCTTCTGGCTTTAATCCCACTAGGTGGGGTCGCCAATGTAGGTGACTCTTCTCCAGACAATTCCAATTCAGAGACCCCATCAAGATGGTCTTCTCCATCTCCTTCTCCCTCCTCTTCTCTCCTCTGGGATCACCCTAGCATGGCCAGAATTTGAGCCCCTCTGCATCCTTTTCGGTTTGGCAACAGTTTTTACGCCGGATGCCCTTCCTGCCGCAACCCTCCCCATTTATCTGGGCTTGGGACTGGCATGGAACCACCCACTGACTTGTGGAGATCTCTGTGGCTGGTTTATAAAATATATTTATACATTTACATGAAATGGTTTGAATTGACAAAATGGAGATCCTAAAATATTGGTGATTCTTTCGAAGTCACATTTAAAGGTTTTATGTATATTGATGATAGTGTTAATTAATCTGACTATATAGAAATGACCAAAACACATCAACATGTAAAACCTTTATATAAAATTACATGATACCTGCCTATAAACACTAATTTTCATTTTTTTTAGCTTGTGTATAAATGTAAACCCTGTAATATTAATTCAATTCAATTCAATTCAATTCAATTCAGTGTTATATGATAGAGAGAGACATTGTCCTAAAGCAGCTTTACAGAAATATATAAATTTATGATATAGATTTTAAAATTATGAATTCATCCCTCATGAGCAAGCCAGATGCAATGGTGGCAAAGAAAACCTTTCTGAGACGATATGAGGAAAAAACTTTGAGAGGAACCAGACTCAAAAAAGGAACCCATCCTCATCTGAGTGACACTGGATAGTGCGATTAAAAATAATTCCCTTATATACATGTGCTAATAATACATGGTCAAATAGTGCAATATGGCAAATATTAAAGACACAGAAGCACACATCAAATGGCAGATACAAACATATTCATATCACAGTGATGAAATTCACTGACCATGCTCAGACGAGTTATCAGTCTCTGTAGAGATTTAGGTCAGGGGTGCAGGAGTGAGCATTTGATTCAGGTTGACCTTTTTATTATAGCTCCTGGTCGCTGACTCTATAATCCGTGTGTGGGGATGTTACAATGCATCCGGAAAGTATTCACAGCGCTTAATTTTTTTCCACATTTTGTTATGTTACAGCCTTATTCCAAAATGGATTAAATTCATTATTTTGTCAAAATTCTACAATCAATACCCCATAATGACAACATGAAAGAAGTTTGTTTGAAATCTTTGCAAATGTATTAAAAATAAAAAAAAAAAATCACACAGTGGCCTCCATCATCCGTAAATGGAAGAAGTTTAAAACCAGCAGGACTCTTCCTAGAGCTGGCCGCCTGGCCAAACTGAGCGATCAGGGGGAGAAGAGCCTTAGTCAGGGATGTGACCAAAAACCCGATGGTCACTCTGACAGAGCTCCAGCATGTTATAGTGGAGAGAGGAGAACTTTCCAGAAAAACAACCATCTCTGCAGAACTCCATCAATCAGGCCTGTATGGAAGAGTGGCCAGACGGAAGCCACTTCTCAGTATAAGGCACATGACAGCTTGCCTGGAGTTTGACAAAAGGCACCTGAAGGACTCTCAGACCAAGACCAAGACAAAGATTGAACTCTTTGGCCTGAATGGCAAGCATCATGTCTTGAGGAAACCAGGCACCACTCATCACCTGGTCAATACCATCCCTACAGTGAAGCATGGTGGTGGAAGCATCATGCTGTGGGGATGTTATTCAGTGGCAGGAACTGGGAGACTGGTCAGGATCGAGGGAAAGATGAATGCAGCAATGTACAGAGACATCCTTGATAAAAACCTGCTCCAGAGTGCTCTGGACCTCAGACTGGGGTGAAGGTTCATCTTCCAACAGGACAATGACCCTAAGCACACAGCTAAGATAACAAAGGAGTGCCTACAGGACAACTCTGTGAATGTCCTTGAGTGTCCCAGGCAGAGCCCAGACTTGAACCCGATTGAACATCTCTGGAGAGACCTGAAAATGGCTGTGCAACGATGCTCCACGATGCTATATGGTAAAAGCATCAGTGTCAGTACAGTGTCTGAAAATTTAAGAATCTTCATTGTATGGTGAAGTCATTCATTCATTCATTCATTCATTCATTCATTCATTCATGTCAGATAGTACAAATATTGTATGTTTGTCTTTTTCTACATTTCAGTGCTTGTTATTTCAGAGTAGTAATGTGATGTGTGTTGTTCTTCCTGTGGTGAAATAAGGGGAAATGCCAGGATGTTAGTATACTGTTATGTTTCGATTGTTAAAATGACGCTATACCTGTACAAGTAATGAAATAAAAAAAAAAAGATATATATTTGTAGGCACAGGGTAAATGATACATGATTTTAATACAGTTAAATAAATAAATAAATAAATTAAAAATTGAAATCTTTCAACATCAACCTTGTATTTCTCTTCTTAACTGATAGCATAACATTATGAATCTTGGATGTATAACGTTTTCTGCTGTGAATTTATCTTTTAATTCCTCCCCTAAGGTATAATTTGGTTTCCCCCTCATGTATAGTTAAGTAGAAAATGATCTTAATATGTTTGATATTAAAAGCATTTTGAATCATTTCTGTACATATATTTCTCCACAAATGTACAGTATGAACTTGATGAGCTATTGGTCTGTTTTTACTCTAGATTCATTCACTTTATTTTTTAGGCTTTGGGGTCAGAATTATCATATATCTTTATTTGACTAATCAGACTTTACAGTTTAGTACACACCTATCCAACTGACACATATAGATCATTAGTTAACTTCAGCATTGTTTCCCTCTAGTTTTGGGATTTGTGTGTGAGGGTCTGGGTGAAGTATGGCCGGGGTCAAATTTGATTTCCTCATGGTGGCCTTTGGTTTTTGTCTGGGGTCACCAAGCACTTTCATTTTCCCCCATGGAACCAGATGCACTCTGTTTTACTGGGACAAGCAGAATACAAACTTTAACAAATCAGCTCCAAGCTGCTATAGAAATTACAGTGTTGGTTTATTCCAGTTGGAGCTAATTAGGATAAATCCACTGCTAATGACTGGAGTTATTTTGCCTGTGAAGAATGTCTTTATGATGAGGCATTAACGTGGGAAAGATTTCTCTGGTAGGTATGAAACAGGTTCATACACTTTATATTTTATGGATATGTATCACTGTTTGTTTTGGCTTTTACATATAATGTAAAACATATAATGCATGTATTCACTGAATTGTTCTTAATATTTAAGACAAATTTAATAAAATACAGTTGAACATACTAATGAATGATGTAGATTGAGGCAGAAATGTATTTATTCTTTTACCTACTGTATACTGAAATATGGCACTGTGGGGGAAATAAATAAAAAAATAAAAAAATAAATAA
>JAFFST010052747.1:54342-67826 GCA_022414735.1 Noturus placidus
GAAATGAGGAAGGGGGCAAACACTTTTTCACACCACTGTAAGTTCATTTAACTCAAAAAAAAAAAAAAAAAAAGTTGATAAATCAATTTCTTTAAATCAAATACACTTAAATATAACAAGTTTGAGTTAAAATTTGTTATATTTAAGTGTATTTGGCTTAAAGAAATTAATTTATAACTTAAAATTTTTGAGGTAATTAGTTTCCTCAAATTTTTTGAGTTAAATGAACTTATCCAGTCTGTATGCATGCATGTGTAGAGTGTATGTGTACATGCTGAATATAGGTATGTGTTTGTGCTGTGCATGTTATTTGAGTAATAAATATTTCATCCTTGATGCAGACTGGTGTTGATTTATTATTATTTTTTAAACAGAAGCTCTGACAATAGTGCAGACAACAAGGCAAATCCTAAACTAACACAGGGACTTGAGTCAGACATTCTACAGAATCTAATACTAATAAATGGATTAAAAAATGTGTTGTTATTTACAAAAAATGCTAAGTCGACATATTAAAGTTTTCTGTATTTAATATTAATGGTGTCAGTAAGTCTTGAGGAGAGAGGAGTTTTCACTTTTTAGTTTCTCTGTAACACAAGATGTGTTTTTATTTTATTGTCTTCAAGAGAGCAACAAAAGGGGAGAGATCCTTTCTAGCTGCTATTATGTATGTAATTGATTAAAGACAATAATAATAATGTTTTTTTTTTTTGGGCAAATTGTTGCAGTATACAGTAAGTGGAATAAAAGACTTCTGGATGTGCTGTTACAGGCAAATAATCAACCTCTACTTCACACCATCCTGTAGCTAATTACTGTCCTGTAACACCATGACCCTTTGTTTTTTATTTCTTAGTTGTTACATTTTAAGCACTGAAGCAGAAGAACTAATGCATGCAAAATAAACATTTTTGAGCAGCCTCTAGTATCTCCATCTTTACAAAAAATATTCTGCACTCATGGCAGGCAATATTGTTGTGCTGGCATCAGTGCATATCTGAACATTAATGTGCAACTGTCATTTTGTTCCAAACAGACTCCAGAGAATAAAACTATAACAGACATTGCACAGATTGTTGAGAGACACAAAGCAGCTGAAACTGTGATTGGCCAAAAGTTTTGGAATATATTGAGATGTTTGTCTATTCTCCATTTCTCTATGAGTCTAGTCTTCCAAAACGTTGGCATACAGGCTAAGGAAATGCATCCTGCACAAACTTTCTGTCATTAAATACAATCTGTGCCTGTCATATGTACAGTATAAAATTGTCTGGGTACTAGTTAAAAAGGAATGCTTGACAGGCTTTATTCTTTACTTGTCTGTCTAAGGGACTCAGTAATAATGAGAAGAAAGACTTTATTGTCACATATACATGAACATTACATTCTTATCCTAGCTTGTTAGGTAGCTGGGGTCAGAGTACAGATTATGATAGACTATGATATGCTCACCAGAAAGGGGAGCAGAAAGGGTTAAGGATCTTGCTCAGCTTGGCAATGTTGGGATTTGATCTCATAACCTTCTGATCAGCAGCCCAGAGCCAGGTGTATGCCTGGTAGGCTAAGTAATACATGACTAGACTAAACTGAGGAATATGTACAGCTAAATTTGGTAAAAACAGGCAAAATGCACAAATAAGCAAGACTACTACTTGTCCCAGGGCAGCAAAAATATTACAGTTCAGATATCATAATAGTTTTAAGGCAAATTCTATATCCATTGGCCTCTACATGGCCGCTGGACTGACATGAGAGAGAGAGAGAGTTCAGTGTGAAGCATGTGAGGAGTTCTCAGATTTGTTCCAGCCTGAGGCAAGCTGTTTTTTTCTTTTTCTGCAGTTGGCATTTTGGGCTGAGGCTGACATGCCTCACCAGGGACTGCCAAATACAAGACCTTACATCATGTGTCCATTACCTGCCATTATATAACACATTCATTATGTAACTTGAACAAAGCATTTACTAAGGCATTAATACACCATAATTATCATTAACAAAATAACATATGTATTAACTGACATTTTTTAAATAAGAAATGATGAGGAAAAAAGCCATATAATGAACACGTGCATTAACCAATGTTAATACCATGACTGATCCCTGAATTACTGACATCAACCAACATTATTGAACATGTTTGTGGTTATTAGCTGATTTAAGTCAAGACTGGGAACTAAATTCAGATAAGTTACAGCGGCGGTTCGTCCATAAGGGTCGCCACAATATACAGAATATTATCCATTCAACAAATGTTCATCTTTATAAAATCCATACATTTTAAATTTGGTTGAAATACTTATTACCTCTTTTAAGTGACCAGCAATTGATTGTGTCTCTTTTCTAGATGTTGGCCAAACATTTACAGTATCTTCATAGAATTAATATTGCACCTAGTGGTCAAAATGAGGCAAAAAATTAGACCTATTTGTGCAGTATTCATGACACCAAGCAATAATACATGACACCATGAAAGATTATAGCTCTGGATCTTCCATACGTATGGTGGTCTGGGGAAGCCAGTTAGGTGTCAGTGTAGTTGAAGTCTGGCAAACAGCCAAAAATAATGAAACATTGAGTTTTTACAAAGGTTATGTTTTCTGCCAGGAGTATATTGTATATTTACAGCTCTACTTTAAAAAAAAAAACAAAACCCATAAACTTATTTTTACCAAAATGATAAAATGAAATGTTTTTAATTATCAGAGGTAGATGGACAAAGAAATGTTCTGTACTCTGACGCTAGTGCAGCATGCCAGGATAGTGAAAAAGACTAAAATAGCATGGACACTCATTATTTAAATGTGACTTGTTCGAATGCAACCTGCAGTAAAATTTTAAAATAGTACTACACAAAACCTGGCTTCATAGTTAGAGACATGTTTCTAATATTAATTAATAAAATAAATGAATAAAACTAAAGTGTAGATTTGTGAACCAAGTGACCCCACATGGGCTCATGGCCCCTGGATAACAGGAATACCTGATTTACACAAGCACTTTAGTGGTATTATTTTATTTTATTTATTTTTTAATGAAAGGGATACGGCTTTTCTATTTACTATGTTGGGTACTCAGAGGAAATACAATATGAGCCCATTGGAGCATTACAGAATTCGAAATCATGAATGTGACTCCCTGTCTGCCAAGCGTATGTGTATTTATATGTAATAATTTGACAACATCATTCTTATCATGCCACTGAAATATTTTGATATAATGCATTGCTCAATCCTAACGGTTTTGCTGTCAATCTATTGATCACTATAGACCAGCCCTTACTGAACAAATGCATTTTTCACATAGAAAACATTATCTTAGATTAGGACTTCAATCCTCAAGACAGCTTCACAGTCTGTACTCCCAACACTCCAGGACGTCTTGATAATTAAGTAATGATCTGGAACAGACAGACCCAGAGTTTGCAATCAAACCCTAGACCCTATGCAAATTAATCAGTTGTAGTGCACAAATGCTTTATTTTTATGTGTCTGTTCTCACTGTGGGAAACCAGAAATCTACAAACATTCCCTTAAATCCATGATGTTCTCTTTGGAGTTTATTAATTCATAATCGATAATAAATGTCTGCAACATTAAATTTGCAGTGAAAGAAGTGAAGTAATTGGAGATTGCCTTTGCTTTACTAGCTAAGATCTGAACTATTCATCAAGCACCGTCATTTCTACAGTTCCTATCCGCACATTATGCATTGTGGACCAACATTATATGCTGATGAATTCATTGATTTGTCAGCTTTTATAGGAACTCTGAGTGTAGCTTGCATGGAAAGGATGGCGTGAGCTCGTGTATTCAGTATCTCTTCACAGCAGGGGGCATCATTGGTCTTTGGTATGTGGTGGACTGCAGGGCTTTGGATTTATGTATGGTATGTTTTCTATTTAAGATTATTTAATCTTTAAGCATACTTAATCTAAGAAAGGATATACAAACATTGCAATGTTTATCTAGCACTCACAAACAGAAATCAATACAGCACAAACAGAAATCCTTACATATTCTCAGATTTCATTGTCCTTGGTTTTTATGAACATCACCCCATACTTATCTTTTTCTTCTGTCAGTGCATCCTCAGCTAATTCATTAACTGTTGAAGTTATCTGTCCTTCCTAACTGTTTAGGCAGTTTCCCCTATGCCTTGTTCCAAATTCCTAAACCATTTTTATTCGTTCTGCACTTTGCCTTATCTCTCCATACCTCGCTTTCTCAGAATCCATATCTTCTGTTAGTTATTAAATTTCCACCCACTGCTTTTTTTCTTAATTAATGCACAATGAACACTGCTCAATGAACAATGCTAAAAATGAGCTGAAATCCCATTATAACCACCATAGTCTGGCAGATATTAGATATATGTTTGGTGTGTGCATGATTACTGTACATGCAGTAGTGTGCTGATCCATATAACTGGATATGTATGTGTGTAGTATGAGTACATTCATCATTGGCTACCCTGTGTCTGCAACTAAAATGTTCTCGGCTCATTTCTTCTTCATTATCAGTCTGAAGTTGTTTTACACACTCAATCTTCGCCATCATAAACACAACCACACAATTGTTGCTTCCTGCATACAGCCTTATGCGCTTTTGTAGCACACAGGCCCAGATGTATAACAGAGATCTTGCTATAAGCATACACCCCTATATATATATATATAAATATATTGGCTGAATGTCTAAAACATTTTACTGTAATGACCAGGAATTAAATTACCCCAAAGACAACTCCCAGGGTACATGATGTGTTAGCTGAGAAATTAGAATAAACTGCTTCTCTACCTGCTTCAGATTGTACAGGGATCTTTATCCACATTGACGTCCACAAATGGCTCCTCAGCAAAGGATTATGTTACTTTGCGTGATTAAAATGCGTCTCTCTTGAAGATATGTCAAGAGAGACATATCACTAGAGGAGTGTCTCAGCTTATTTCTTTATCACTGTTCACTAGGACTTATATTTATTCACAGATCACGAACAGTGATCTCCCTCATTTATGAATAAGGGATGGGTAGCATTACACTGCACCATTTGAAGCACTCTGTAATTGAGTTGACAGTTTGAAACATTCATCATTAGGAAAACACAGGGATAAAATGTTTATGCATAGCCATTTAATGATTACAAATAAGACTGAAGATGCCTGAAGAGATAAAAAAAAATGGCTGTCCTTATTATCTGTTAAAGCACCTCTCTTTAGATTGTTTCCTCTGGGCGGCTGTGGCTCAGTCGGTAGAGCGGGTTGTCCACTAATCCACTAACCGTGGGGTTGGTGGTTCGAATCCCGGCCCGGGTGATCCCATGCCGAAGTGTCCTTGGGAAAGACACTGAACCCTAAGTTGCCCCCGATGGCAAGCTAGCACCTTGCATGCAGCTCTGCAACCATTGGTGTGTGAGTGTGTCTCATTTGTAAGTCGCTTTGGATAAAAGCGTCTGCTAAATGAATAAATGTAAATGTTTCCTCAGCACTGAATGCTATGATAACATGTCAGTTCTTTCTTTATTAACATGCCTGGAAATTCTCAGACGTCTTCTATGCAAGTCAAGTGTAAGTGTAATTGTAACTGTCCTTGGGCATAAAAAAACCTTTCAATTTGAACTTCAACCATCATTTTTTCCATGTATAATCTTCCAATTCCTCAATCCATGTATTGTAAGTCTGGTCTGAATTGAGTTTTCAAGCCTTCTGTGTGTCAGCTGTCTGGATCAGATGAGGGCTTGACTGGGCACGGTAATAAGGGAGCCTGTCATAAGACCCTTAGTTATAATCGTTGCCCCTGTCCTTGACACTGCATCAACTTGTCATTCTGATTTGCCCATTGTGCCTTTGACTTGATATAGTGGCGGTTTTTCAAGCCCTGAGTTTACGTTATGTCTGCCACCACTTAAGATTACTAAGGAAAGATGTCCAGAATCATTTATAAATAACTGACATCTCTGAATTATCCATCTTTGGGGTCTCGCTATGTCAAGTAAAGATTGTGGGGCAAGGCAGGAGCCCAGATCTCATTTAGAATTTCCTTTTCCTATGAGGTACATTATTGCTCTTTTCATTTTACATGAAATAACCCCAAGTCCTCTCTGAATAGCCGATCAGGTTAGGTCCATAACTTGTACAGTACAGTAGATTGGAACAATACTTCAGAGCAGTGATGTCTGCTTAAGCTGTTGAATGAAAAATCAGTATCTCTGCATTACTATTATGAATCTACTATGGTTGAGCCTCATACCACAGGGTTTCTATGCATAAAACTATTACACATACATACAGTAACTCACAAAAGGGAGTACATGCCTCACATTTGTGTAAATATTTGATTATATCTTTTCATGTGACAACACTGAAGAAATGACACTTTGCTACAATGTAAAGTAGTGAGTGTACAGCTTGTGTAACAGTGTAAATTTACTGTCCCCTCAATATAACTCAACACACAGACATTAATGTCTAAACCACTGGCAACAAAAGTGAGTACACCTCTAAGTGAAAATGTCCAAATTGGGCCCAAGGTGTCATTATTTTGTGTGGCCACCATTATTTTCCAGCACTGCCTTAACCCTCTTGGGCATGGAGTTCACCAGAGCTTCACAGGTTGCCACTGGAGTCCTCTTCCACTCCTCCATGATGACATCACGGAGCTGGTGGATGTTAGAGACCTTGTGTTCCCCTACCTTCTGTTTGAGGATGCTCCACAGATGATCAATAGGGTTTAGATGTGGACAAATGCTTGGCCAGTCCATTACCTTTACCCTCAGCTTCTTTAGCAAGGCAGTGATTGTCTTGGAGGTGTGTTTGGGGTCGTTATCATGCTGGAATACTGCATACTGATCATGCTCTGCTTCAATATGTCACAGCACGAATAAAATAAATAATTTTGCACATACAGTAGGTGTTGTGTAAATATGCTATATAAATGAAACAAATCTCATTAGCTTTTTAAACAGTTGGAATACATATTATTTTAGGGAATAGGAAACCCTGAGAGGAAAAAGCACTTTGCTTTATTTTGGGATATTTCACCAAAAACAACTGGCCTGATTTTACCTTTACCATTTATCACTTCACACCACTGATAAAGGGCCTATAGCTACAACTCTGACTGTGAGAAACCTGCACCTCTCATGCAGAAATTTGTCAACAGTGAACTTCATCTTAGCGCTGTCACAGGATATTCTGTACATTATGGAGCAGAACGCTGTCTCTGTCAAGATGATGTGAATTTCTAGCTCACTGTAATTGTGTGTGAACTTGGAACATTTATCATCAGGCTAACACAGAGTTGAAGCGTGAGTACCTAGTAGTGGTGTAATGCAGTGCCACTATCTGTATCTGTTTAGCACTTCAAATATTAGTATACAGCTCCAGGTATGTGTGGCCTAAACATTTCTTTTTAGCGTTTCAGAAGAATATAAACACACTTTTTTGCAATGTTATTAGTAGTACATATGTACTTGTGCAATATACAGTTGGAAAGCTGTTATAAACCATTTAAAGATACAATCCCAACAGCAGCTACAATCGATGTTTTTGCCAGCATACAAACAAACAAACACCAAATGGGAGCAACTTGTACTTGAAGCCACATAGCTGTCCACTGATCCATAACAAGAGAATCTCCTTTCCCCATTACTACGTGAATAGCGTGAGCTGAATGCTCAATTATATAGCCACTGAACTGCTGAAAAGAATGATATCTTGCTTCACGGGTGTGTTTCAACATTTAAATTTAAAATTCCACGTGTAAAGTTCTGTAAAAAATGGCACAAAAGCGCATAAAAGTGCAATTTTCAATTATGAATATACATATAAGTATACATTTTGTAGATTGCTGGATATACCATATGATAATTATAAGGAAAATCAAGAGTAGCAGACTTTTTATCCTAGTTATGTGTACATGGCTACCAAGGGAAAACCATAAACACAAAAGACGTAATCCCACATTTTTTTTGGCAATTTGTTTGGCTGTCTGATTTACACATGGGAAAGCATGAGCTAACTTTGTGAAGTGGTCTGTTAGTCAGTAACACATCAACAGAATGCTGTTTTCTATCCTTAGAAGTCCAAAAGTCCAAACAAACTAATTCCATAGGTGTAGAAGTTCTGATACTTTCATGTGGCTATGGAGTTTTGGCCAATATACATCTCTGGCAGCACTTAACATACTCCCTTACATCACGCTCCATTTTAGGCAAAATAAAGTGTTGTCAAGTTAGCTGGAGGGTTCTTGATTGTCCTTGATGACTGGTGAAATCATGGACACCATTCAAGGCTTTTATCTTGAGGCTTGAAGGCAATACATGTTGAAATCTCACCCATCTTAGATTTCTCTCACCTTGATGGTAGTTTCCTTTAGTTCAGGAAATGCATTATTTTTGATATTGCAGGATCTGCCTCTTGGCTCTGTTGTATTTCCTCTAAAGAGATTTCTGAAATTGCAACATGGTCAGGTGTTACTGAAATTTGGATGGACTGAATTGCCTGCACTGCCCTCAGCTCAGCTACAGTCTGCCACTTGTAGATTGACTTGAGTTCTGACTGCTGTATGATTAGAAGGGATTGCTGAATTCAACTGAGGTGTCTCAAGAAAAGTGTTAAGTTTTTAGGTGGAAAGTGTCTTGAATTCCCTCTTTATTAATACCTTCAGTCTCCGTAAGTAGATTACTGTACCACTGTGCATGGGCGTAACCACGCATTCTTTGGGAGGGTCGTGTTGATATTTGCACACCCATGATGTAGGCTAGGCTAATGTCAGTTCCGGTTTTTGACCATTAACGTTACATTCACTTGCATATCCTCCCGCCAAGTTTGTTGGATCCCCCCAATGTCCATACAATGGTTACGCCCTTGCTGCTCTGTGATAAGCCTTTGACTGTGCTTGTGAATGGGTCTCAATTCAAAGCATCAACAAGGTTGTCTTTCTGCCTGCAATGTGCTTTAAATCCAAGGTGTATGGAGATAGCTTGGCCATCCAACGTTGTTCACATGCATCAAGCTTATCTTTTGTCAACATATCAATGAGTGAATCATTATCAGTCCATACAGTGAATGAATGGTCCTTTAACCAATGACTGAATTTCTCACACATACTTCACATTAGAGCTAAAAACTCGAGCCTGTGTACCGTGTATTAATTTTAAGAGTTACTTAGTGCTTTGCTTGCGAAAGAAATAGCCTTCTCTTCACCTACTGGCACTTGCGATAATACAGTCCCTAGCCCATCCTAAGAAGCATCAGTCGACTAGATTAAAGGACGAGAAAAATCAGGATGTGCTGGGATTACACTGTGCAGTAGACACATCTTCAGATTTGAAAGGGCAATATCGTACTCCGTTGTCCATTCAGTGGGCTTTAATTTCCTCTATGTGCCTGCCTTAACTTCCGTTCTGGACTTTGCACTCCATTTCTGTCCATCTGTCAGGGCAAAGAGTGGTTAGACTATAGAAGACCAATTTGGAATGAATTGCTGGCAATAAAAAATCATTCCTAGAACAGACCAAATTCTCTATACAGAAGGGGAACACCCATCTTCTTCCATGAGGTCAGCTATTGATTGTTTGGCTATGGCCTCAATCTTTAAGGGATTAACAGACACTCTTTCTTCATTTATGATGTGGCCCAATACTTTATCAGACACCTGCATCAGATGCCACTTTTTCTGTCTTAATTTGAGATTGTGAAACCTCAGTCACTGAAACACCACCTCCAGTCCAGAGGCAAACACAAGTAGGTCATCAAGGTAACACAGCAAAATACTAAAGTTTAGGTCCCCAAATATGCTCAGCATCATACACATAAAAGAAACTGGACTACTGCACTGTCCTTGAGGCATCCTAATATACTCATGTAACCCTACAGGTGTTCAGCCATGGGGATGTTATAAAAACATTATGTTATGATGTCAGGTCCATGGTACTGAAGAGAGTGTTTCCTCCAAGAGAGGCAAGGCAATCAGATTGGTGTGGGAGTCCAACTTTGATTGTCCTGGCATTCAGCCATCAGCACAAATCCTTAAGCTGCCATCTTTTATGGTAATGAGCAACATTTGGTAGTGAGCAGGCGGCGCATGGCGGTATGGAAGTCGGAAAGGGTGGTCAGCTGTTAAACAGATACGATGGATAAAACCTTTAACTTCCTGGCAACCCAACGCATGCTTTGAGAACACAGTAATGTACTTCTCAAGCAACTGGACCAGCTTCTCCTTTGCAGCAAAGATCACAGCACTTAAATCAATGTCAATGTCATTGAGGCCTACATTTGTCAACCTGTGCTTAAGATCACAGCTTGACAGTAATTCTCAGGAGTGGGCAATTTGGCATGCATCTGACAGTTTACGATTTCTCTTGAGAGTTACAGTTTTGTCAAAAAGTTTGGTAACTTACAAAGAAACACAATGATGGCGTAATAACATGGACTATTATGATGTCTCATGGCATAAATTTGGAGGAAGTAGCCTCCATAACTACTGTACTCCCCGGGGACTTGGGAGTATTACTCGGCAGACTTCCCCAAACAAGGTGTTCTTGTTTTACCATCAAGGTAACTGACCACTGAGGCTTGAACCATGAATGCCAACATGTACTGTGACATACTGAAGCAGAGCATGATCATTATGCAGTATTCCAGCATGATAACGACCCCAAACACACCTCCAAGACAACCCCTGCCTTGCTAAAGAATCTGAGGGTGAAGATGATGGACTGGCCAAGCGTGTCTCCAGACCCAAACCCTATTGAACATCTGTGGGGCATCCTCAAACAGAAGGTGGAGGAGCACAAGGTCTCTAACATCCACCAGCTCCGTGATGTCATCATGGAGGAGTGGAAGAGGACTCCAGTGGCAACCTGTGAAGCTCTGGTGAACTCCATGCCAAAGAGTGTTAAGGCAGTGCTGGAAAATAATGGTGGCCACACAAAATATTGACACTTTGGGCCCAATTCTGACATTTTCACTTAGAGGTGTACTCACTTATGTTGCCAGCGGTTTAGACATTAATGGCTGTGTGTTGAGTTATTTTGAGGGGACAGCGAATTTACACTGTTACACAAGCTGTACACTCACTACTGTACATTGTAGCACAGTGTCATTTCTTCAGTGTTGTCACATGAAAAGATATCATCACATATTTACACAAATGTGAGGCGTGTACTCCCTTTTGTGGGATACTGTATATATTTATATAAACTGACATTACACACAATACTGTGGCACAATTAAAACCACATGAAATGAAGATAATGACAATCTTCACATACAATTAAACCTCTTACAGTTCACATGCACAAAATTACAAAAATTAAATGTAAGAAAATGAAATGTAATAAATGCATGAACAAATGAAAAATAATGTTCCATATCAGGATGAAATAAACAGCACAGCATTGACACACTTTATATTCAATCTTCCATGATAATCTCACCTACACAAATAAAAGAATCAAGGATTGATGCGATGCACACACATTGTCACTCACAGATGCACTAAACTTTCAAATCCAACCCACCCATACATGAAACACTTTCTAATACATTCCTGGAAAGTTTAACAATAATACTCTTGCACAATATAAACTTTAATCAAACTTCATACGCTTTTAAACGAATCAAGCTCAAAGAGCACCAAAGCAGACTGAGGACACAGTGCGAGCTAAGCGGAGATGACGTCATCACGCGGATACACATAAAACATAAGAAAATATCCAAAACAATTTATAAATCATTTAAAACAAAAATAGAAGATTCGTATACACAAAAGAATCTAAAATAAACGACAAAATAAAGGGAAAATGATTTTTTGTCGAACGCATTAAAACAGTATGAACATTCACTTCATGAACCTTTACATCTGTCACATTAGACGGGAATACACCCCAGATGGGACACCAGTCTGTCACAGGACATCATACATACAGTGCACATTTGAACAGGAAATTTAGAGTCACACATCCACCTCCAATCCAGTTCTATGAGATGAAAGTAAAACCCACACAGTAAGCTCTGGGAAACTTTTGTCAGTATGAATATTTCAAACTGTTTCATATCTATTTTATACAAAGCTTAAATTTTTTATTGCTCTAATAAAGAAACCCGATTCCTGTTATCGACATTGGCCATATATAGTGCAGTGTTATATTCTCCTTATATGGTATTTTATATGAAGGTGGTTGATTTATTGAGGATTTTTTTATCATCATTGTACTCCATTTTTCTAAGGCCCCATTTTAAATATTGAATAGATGAAAAACAACATTTTAATGTTTAATGCATACTTTGTACTGCCATAAGCCGCAATCTATAAAAAGACAACTTGATCAAATTAACATCCTGTCCCCTCTTTGTAATTCTTGTATCCAGACACATACAGTTTCTTATTCACAGTTGAAATGGTGTAAAATTAAAATACATAATTTCACCTATATTTTATTGGACTACATTTATTATGGAGACGAGAGTGCCTTACTTGACTACTCCGAGGAGTTTAAGATACATAACAGAGCAAATAGATGTGCACACTCCATCATTAGTACTCTCTCACACACACACACACACACACACACACACACACACACACGCACACAAGAGACATGCACACAACATCTCCTGCACAGAGATGGCCCAAATCCGCCACATCACAGAGAGTCAATCCCTTCTGTTTTAATTACACCTGTGGGAGCTCATCAGAAAATGGATTAGCAAGGCGCAGTCTCAGTGTGGTATAAAATCAGTCCTCAGACCAAGCTATACTGTACTCCCGCTTCACGATTTTTATTTGTATGGTGTTTTTAATAGTGTACCCTTTCCCAAAGCAGTTTTACAGAAATATATACATTTAGGATATAGTTTTTAAATGTATGAATTTGTGCCTAATGAGCAAGCCAGATGTGACTTTGGCAGGGGAAAACTCCCTGAGACAATATGAGGAAGAAACCTTGAGAGGAACCAGAGTCAAAAGGGAACTCATCCTCATCTGGGTGACACCAGATAATGTGATTATAAACAATTCCCTTCTATAACTGTGCTAATACTACATGGTAAAATAGTGCAATTGTGTAAGTGGGAAATTCATTACAGTTTACATGTGAAGTCAACTTTGTTGAACTTATCCACTGTTCACTGATGGAGCTATCATAGCAATTTTAGTCCTAAACCATCATAGCATAACAGTTCATATGTGTTGAGCAAAGATTGTTTCCACCTCCATGTTTAACAGTGAGGATGGTGTTCTTGGGGTCATAGCCAGCATTCCACTCCTCTTGAGACCAAAATGGAGATCTTTGGCATCAACTCAACTTGCCGTGTTTGGAGGAGGAGGAATGCTGCCTATGACTCCAAGAACACCATCCCCACCGTTAAACATGGAGGTGGAAACATTATGCTTTGGGGGTGTTTTTCTGCTAAGGGGACAGGACAACTTCACTGCATCAAAGGGACGATGGACGGGGACATGTACCGTCAAATCTTGGGTGAG
>JAFFST010052747.1:77485-114216 GCA_022414735.1 Noturus placidus
CTGATAGAGACATACCCCAAGCGACTTACAGCTGTAATCGCAGCAAAAGGTGGCGCTACAAAGTATTAACTTAAGGGGACTGAATAATTTTGCTCGCCCAATTTTTCAGTTTTTTATTTGTTGAAAAAGTTTGAAATATCCAATAAATGTCGTTCCACTTCATGATTGTGTCCCACCTGTTGTTGATTCTTCACAAAAAAGTACAGTTTTATATCTTTATGTTTGAGGCCTGAAATGTCGCAAAAGGTCGAACAGTTCAAGGGGGCTGAATACTTTCGCAAGGCACTGGATTTTTGAATGTGTGGATGGATTCTTACACTCATAATAGTCTTATTTGGCTGGATGCATGGATGGATTTACTAATGATCTGATGGACTGAGGGAAGAATGGATGCTTGAATGTATGAATCAATGGTTGGATGGATGGATGGATGAATGTATAGATGCTTTTGTGAGTCTTAGATGCTCAGATAGATGTATGCTTGAATGAATGGATGGATGCTTGGATTATCAATGAAAGCTATTCAAGCACTCATCCATACATCTATACATAAATCCACGCATCCATCCATTTAAGCACTCTAATTATCTAAGTATCGAATAGTCTTAGATGCTTGGATAGAGAGATTGATTGCTGGATGGCTGGAAGGAACATTGCTTGAATTGATGCTTGCACTGACAATAGTCTTAGGATGCTTGGATGAATGGATGTATTGCAGTGTTGGATAGTTGCATGAATGGATGCTTGCACTGATGATATTCTAAGACAATTAGTTTGTTGGATACATACAATACAGCAATACAGCCATTAGAAATTGAAAAAAAGAAATCACGTATGAACTTATTTGTCCCATTTTTGCCAAATTATTGACTGAAGGACACGTATTAACACATTCCATAATACATTAATACCATGATTACTATCCTGTAGCCACAATATAATAATTTGTGGCCTTGAAATATTAAATTGTGGCCTCAGTTTATTACTTCATGACTACACCTTAGTAATAAAATAAACAGAAGTACACCTCAGTGGCTCCAGAGACTTACTGTATATTCTAGGTGATTTATCTGCTCCTGCGTAGTTTTTGTTTTTCTTGAGACATTATTTTTGTATAAATAATCAAAGCATCTTTGTTTAGTCCTCTCTGTCCTCGCGTTCATCCTGTCATAAGCTACACCTTCTTTTTACCATTTTGTTGCTTTGGTAAGATATTTTAGTTAATATCAGGCAATATCAGGTGTTTTCCTCAGGGTATCAACACACACGTGTTTTCCTCAGGGTATCAACACACACACTCACACACACACACACACACACACACACACACACACACACACACACACTCACACCTTTGTCAGTGGCTCGTCCTACATAAATAATTCAGAAGCAACTTTAAATAAGCTGGCATTTCTAAAGCAGCACGCTGTTCACAAGTTCACAATATCCATTATTGTGTGTGTGTGTGTGTGTGTCTTCATAATTATAGGGTATTTTCAAATGTCCTCAGAAGCATCTGGTCTTCAATTTTTGTATTTGTATAAAAGATGTATTATTATTATTATTATTATTATTATTATTATTATTATTATTATTATTACTACTACAAAAGTATTATAATTAATTATATTATAAAAGTTATGAGCCCAGGTGTTTGCTTTTTGGTTACTAAGGTTAAGGTTAGGATTTGGTTTAGGTGTAGTCATAGCGTGTGTGTGTGTGTGTGTGTGTGTGGCTTAGTGGTGCTGAAAGGAGGAAGCTAGCTCTGCTTTGCCTCACAAAAGACTAGAAATTGTGCTATAAACCACAGGAAACCATGAACCATACCAGAGCTTTTATTTGACAAGTTTTCATTGACTAGGTGCATGAGTGTGCATCCTGAAACACACCAATTCCCTCCATTTAGCTCATATATATATATATATATATATATATATATGTTCACAGATATATCTGCAGACAATCATTAAATTTCTCCAGCTGTGTGCAGGGAGCTACTGTATCACCTTACAGTAAACAAATTTTCTACAAGATTACGTGGTTTTTAAAAATGTGGATTATGTTTCATATTTCTTCCTGATGATGCACATCTGTCTAAGATGAGATAATTTTCCCCTTTCTTAAATGTAATTTGTCTAAATTTTAGGGCATGCCGCAGATTGCTATTCCATCAGCGGCCCCGGATACGTGCCCTGGGGGTTAATCGAAGCCGTGTGCGGGTTTTGGAGTTTGGAACGTTGCCCTTAACCTCTCTCCCTGACAGCAGAGGAAGTTATTATTGCAGCCCAGCTCACAACATGCTAATTAACAGGGCAGGATATTGTCTTGCTGAGAGGCAAATTTATCTGGACTGTGTAGAAGTTTTCTCAGCCACCACATGGAGGCATTGACACATGCGATGGAAGATCTTGACAGCACTTTCCGTCCTTCTGACAGAGACCTAATTCACAAGGTAGAGAATAATGAAAAAAGAAAAAAAAGTCGTGATATTTATGATTGCTTCAGTGTGCTGCAAATGGGTCCAAGGTGAATTTTCCAAAAAGATGGCACAAATAAAAGAAGACTAAATCAATCTGCTCTCCACCAATCACCCAGAATTAATCCATTGCATTTTTTCTTTCATTCAGCCAGCTGCAGCAAGACTGAGACATGAAAACACTGAAAAATGCACTTCATCTTGACAATGCAAAAGTGACAAGTGAGTGTTAAAAAATTTAATAAATCAGATTTTGTGCTACATCCATCTTTTGTCCAGTGTTGAATTGAAAATAACAGAGAAATACAAGGTGCACCATGTTGTCAAGGTTATTTGATGGTAAATGAGGTTAACCTTCATACACTCTTTAGCAATTCAAGCCAGGCTCTTAAAAAGGACTCCACCTGAGTTAAGATCGCTACCAGTGGTGCCAGCTGAAAATTAAATTAGAATATTCCATGGCATAAAGTTTCATTAAATGTCAGAGTGTAATTTATCTTTCTGGGGTGAAAGCTTATGAGTGCACACACAGATGGAAAAGAAACTCTGGTTAATACACATTAAGCAGAAATATATTAATCCGACAAAAAGTAACATTTTGAGCTAAACACAGAGGTTCTACATTTACATTTATGGCATTTAGCAGATGCCCTTATCCAGCGTGACTTACATTTAATTCATTTATACATCTGAGTAGTTGAGGGTTAAGGGACTTGCTCAGGGGCTCAATGGTGGTGGCTTGTCAGTGCTGACAACCACAGAACCCAAGCTCAAACCTGAGACCCATGAGGTGGTCTCAAGCTTCAGCCAGAGGTTAACCTGGCGACCTCAGAGCCCCAACCTGAGACCTAGGAGGAGGTCTCAACTCCGGAGATCCAGCCTGAGGTTAATCTGGCAACCTCAGAGCCCAGTCTGAGACCTACAAGGAGGTCTCGGCACCAGTGCCCCAGCCACAGATCTACTGTAAAGCCCAGTTTCTGTTCCAAGTGTCTGTTAACACAGACAACTAAGCCTTGCTCACGCCCAAGTCTGCCAACATGATCGACCACGTTCTGCTCAAGCCCGAGGCTACTGACACGTCCGACCAAGTTCTGCTCAAGTCCAAGTCTGCCGACATGACTGACCAAGTTCTGCTCAAGCCCAAGTCTACTGACACGTCTGACCAAGTTCTGCTCAAGTCCAAGTCTGCCGACATGACCGATCAAGTTCTGCTCAAGCCCAAGTCTACTGATACAGCTGACCAGGTTCTGCTCACGCCCACGTCTACTGATACAACCGACCAAGTTATGTTCACGTCAGCTGATGCGAACAACTATGTGTCTGTTGACATGGACAACCAAGCTCTGCTCACGTCCACGTCTGCTGACATGAACAACCAAGTGTCTGTTGACACGGACAACCAAGTTCTGCTCACGCCTAAGTTTGTTGAAATGGACAACCAAGCTGTGCTCACGTCCACGTCTGCTGACATGCACAACCAGGTGTCTGTTGACATGGACAACCAAGCTCTGTTCATGTCCCAGTCTGCTGACATGACCAACCAAGTTCAGCCTGCAGGCGCCGCTTAGCACGTCGCTCTGCTTTCCTGCTCAGCCGAGGACGTCACTCTGCTTTCCTGCTCAGCCGAGAACATCGCTCCGCTTTCCTCTTCTGCTGTGAACTTCACTCAGCTTTCCTGTTCCTGCCGAGGACGTTGCTCTGCTTTCTTGTTCCGCTGCAGACATCGCTCTGTTTCCCTGCACTGCTGTGAACGTCGCTCTGATGTTCTGCTCTGCTGTGAACGTTGCTCAGCTTTCCTATTCTGCTGAGAACTTTGCTCCACTTTCCTGCACTGCCAAGGGTGTTGCTCTGCTTTCCTGCTTCACCGACAATGTCACTCGGCTTTCATGTTCTGCTGTGAATGTCAGTCAGCTTTCCTGTTCCGCCAAAGACGTCGTTCTGCTCTCCTGTTCTGCTGAAGAGATCGCTCTGCTTTCCTGCACTGCTGAATACGTCGCTCTTTTTCCCTGCTCCGCAGAGAAAGTCGCTCTGCCTTCCTGTTCTGCCAAGGATGTCACTCTGCTTTCCTGCTCTGCCGTGAACGCCGCTCTGCTTTTTGGGGCGCTAAGAACGCCATGTGGTCTCCTGGTTCTGCTGGTGACATTTTGCCCAGGGGCCCGGGGCTGCCAATGGTTATGGATGTGTCATGGCACTCCAGGTGGAGTGTCCTTGGCGGGGGGAGGGGGGGTGTTCTGTCACAATTTCCCCTTTAAGCAGCGCTCTGTGGAGCATGTGAGCGCACTGCTGAGCAAGGTGCACTAGCCCCTGCTTTTTCCTTTGTTGACAATCATGATATTTCGTCACATGTGTTTTTTTATGTTTCTGTTATGTCTCCTCCCTGTTCTGCCGTTGGCTGTTATTTCTCCTTTGTCTGTATTGCCCTCAGCCTTCAGCCATTACAAGGCTGATTATGTTGGCATATATACCGCACACCTCCCAGCACACAACGCGGAATATTAAGTTAGAATAGATTAAATAGTAAAGTAGATACGATAGATAACCACAGTCAGTCATGTTTCATGTTTCTCGTTTCGTCTCACCTGTTTAGTTCACACTGATTTCTCCGTTCCCAATCCCTTGCTATAGTTTATGTTTCTTGTTTTGTTTATCTTCCCTGTTTTCTGTGACCTCGACCTTGATTCCTGCCTTACCCAGTTATGCCTGTTTGCCGATCGCCTGACTCTTGCATGTTTGTGGATTACGTTTATGGATTATGTTTTTGGATTTACCTGCTTGTGTCTCTCTTAAATAAAACTGTTCCTAATTTAAATTGCATCCGTTCATATCTCCGTACATCACAATTTGTGACAACAGCATCTTGCTTTACGTTAGTGATCCCATAACCAGTTGTCCTACAATTATATCTGGAAATTTTTGGGGTTATTAACTAGATCTCCAAAAAAAAGATGAATGCTTTCCCATAAATGATTCAGCCTTACAGATCCAACAAGAAGCATTGTCTCAAAGCAGCTTTACATGAATATAAACACAGTATACACATAGTAAAGGTGAGAAATTATCCCAACTCAGCAAGGGCGGCTATGGCTCAGTCAGTAGAGTGGGTTGTCCGCTAATCGTAGGGTTGGTGGTTCAAATCCCGGCCCGGGTGATCCCATGCTGAAGTGTCCTTGGGCAAGACACTGAACCCTAAGTTGCCCCCGATGGCAAGCTAGCACCTTGAATGGCAGCTCTGCTACCATTGGTGTGAGTGTGCTCTCATTTGTAAGTCGCTTTGGATAAAAGTGTCTGCTAAATGAATAAATGTAAATGTAAGCCACTGAGTGGCGAAAATGGCAAGGAAAAACTACCTAAGGTGTTAAGAGGAAGAAACCTTGAGAGGAAGCAGACTCAGAAGGGAACCCATCCTCATCTGGGTAACAACAAATGTTGGATATATCTTGGAATACATATGACACATATTTTTTTTTCTTTTTTTGAAGCCAATTATACACTTCAGTTAGAAGAAACGAGGGCTGAGCTGGAGAGGCGGTGTAGTCTTCCTCTTACCTTAGCTGGAAGAATACATTCAGTGAAGATAACAATAGTTCCCAAGTTTCTTTACTTGTTTCTATCCTTACCAGGTTTTTTGCCTAAACCTTTTATCTGTTCAATCAATCAATCTATTTCCTCCTTCATCTGGGAAAGTAAGATTCCAAGAGTGAATAAACATATTCTTCAGAGGAGCTGTGATGTAGATGGTTATATTTGTTCACTTTTACTGGGCGTCCAATATTCAGCAGATGCTATTTTGGCATATTGGTGTTTTTTGAATTGAACCACAAACATGTAACTCCTCATCTCTCTCTGCTCTAGTATAAGCTTCTTTACCCTTGAAAACATCTCGATTTACATCCAATCCTGTAGTGCTTTCTACTTTTAAGATTTTTAACCAGTTGGGTTATCACTATAAGTTTACATCAGCATCAGTCCTGGGCCCTATTAACAAAAATCATTTATCAGCCCCAGCCCCAATTGTTGGACTTGACATTTAGACATTGCGCAGTGAACAGTTTATGTGTGTCAAGGATTTGTATGTTGATGGTTCATTTAATAGCTTTGAGAATCTTCACAGAATGCATGATCTCCCATTAAATCTTTTCGCTAGATATATTCAGATTCACCACTTTGTCAGGGACAATTTTAATTATAATAATTATATAATTATTATAATTTTATTATTATTATTATATAATTTATTATCATAATCTGCTGAAAAACCTTTTATTTGGTGGACATTGCAGAAAAAAATACTCCTATATTCAAAAATCTTTTTAAAAATCATACTAGCCAAATCGAACATATCCATGCAACTCAACGGTATCATATGAACAAAAACAGACTGGCTGGATTTGATTGGGAGTCTAAAGTCATAAAATAATGTGTTGTTTTTGTATTTTTTATTAAAAACAAAAAAGGTGGATGGTGTTATTATTTAATATTTTCTTTCAGTATGTAGGCTGTCATCTTTTTTTTATAGTATATTGATTAGTTTGTGTTCCTCTTTGGTGTGCAAATAGTTTGTTTGATCATTCTTTTCATGTCAGTAATAAAAGTATAAAGATTGATTTTATACTGTATTCAAGCACAGATATACAAATGTGTACAGTTATTCAGTTTATTATTAGGTGCAGTATAATATGGATATAAGTATAGCATGATTTTCATCAATAAATTAAAAACTGGAATTGTTCAATTGGCAATCTGCTGTTGTGTAAGAGAAATCAAATACTTTGTGATGTGCTGTTATTGAAAATAACCAGCCTCCGAGTGTTAGCAGTACAGTACCTCTGCTTCATGTCACAGCAACACCTCAACATTGATTATTTTCCTAGAACATGCCCTGTTGTGTTTTATTCCTCACTTACGAAATTAGTAATAAAAAAAAATTAAATGTCTGAACATGCTATAAATATTCACAAAAACTTCTATGCCCATCCTATATCTACCTCAGACCTCTTTCATATCTCCAGAGCAGCTTTTCAGTTCTCTCAGTTCTAATAGTCGACGCCTGTAGCCCACCCACGGCATATTCTCCCTGACACCGTTGCCCTAACAATGCCAGATTTCTTAGGCAAGTTTTGCCAGTTCTTTCTGACATCTTGGTTATGCCAAGTGTCACATAGTTTTGTTTTTTTTTTAAACAGTTCCAAAAACTTCTTTTCCCAAAATGTTTCTGTTAATTTTGCCTTCTGTTTGTTGCATTTTTTTTTTCTTTTGGAAAGTGTGTGGGTGTATTGAGAAATTGTAAAATAGATGTATATGCCTTCCTTTCACTCAAAAACAATGAGAGTACCCTTATCACATAAACAAAGTTGCAAACATGTGATTTAATGACATTTTGGATGTGTGTACTTGTTTTTGTACTGCTCTTTTGCACATACATCCATTCATCTACCATCCATTCTACCGCTGACTCCTATTTCAGGGTCAAGGGGAACCTGGAGCCTATCCCAGGAAGCATCGGACACAAGGGGCGGTACACCCTGGACAGGGTGCCAGTCCATCGCAGGGCACCATTTGCACATACAGTTGCGTCCAAAAGAATGAGACTATTGAAAGACTATTGACTATTGAAAATCTGTGATTTTTTTTTCATTTAAAGCTGTAAATAAACAGAATGTTAAAGAAATTGAAGTATTTAAAACAAAGAAAGTAATTGTTCAATATCCTAAATATTTAATATTCGAGATTCTGCACAATTTCTGGGATCCTAATTAAATGTTGAACAGTTGAAAGGTGGGAAAAAGTGTGTGTGTGTGCGTGTGTGTGTGTGTGTGTGTGTGTGTGTGTGTGTGTGTGTGTGTGTGTGTGTGTGTGTGTGCGCGTGTGCACATGTGTGTGTATGCTGGATATGTTTGCTCACTTCTTATCCCTGTCGACAAGACCAGGGTGAAAAGGATATTCTCCAATGTTTATTCACTCGATAATGCAATATCACACTGATTCCCAAGTCTATCATTTGAGGAAAGCAACATGTCTCCAGACTACTGGAAAAGCCATTTCAAAAAAATATATTAGCCCAGATCAACCTCTGATCTGACCTTAGTACTCATGGATTTTTTATCTCATTACTGTAATTAATTTTCACTTGTCCACCCATGGTAATGGTAATGCTTTATTATATTGATTTATACCAATTCTCAAATCTGATTGATCATAATTTGTGCGACTGGTGCATTATAGGAGATAAAAAGAGAGACTGGGAAAGAACGACTGTTTTTCTCTGATATAATATAAGTGATAAGAGGAACTGTCTTGTTTTTGTAATACTTCACAACATTAAATGTAAACGGATTAAAAGGGATAAAAAGGTATGACATTAATAAAAAAATAATGAATTCAAAAATAATAATTAATCTAATTTATAAATAGTATTGCAATCATTGGCAAATTGCAATACTACATCATTGGCAAATAGCAATAAAACAATTTGGGATGTGCTGTTATTGGAAAATAATCAACGTTTTATACACTATTTATTATATTGCTGTTTAGCACTAATACTTTATCATTAATACTTCAAAATGATATTTTTTTACTTTAAATCTGTACTTGCATCTGACTCACCTCCCATTACAGAATGCAAGACCAAGATCATCGATGCAGCAGATTGGGTTTTTTTTGTCCAGGAGGCTCTACTGCGGAGAAACACGACTGAGGTGGGAGCAAGAGGAGAGGATCTTGGGTCAGGGTCACCTGGAAATAACTCGATGCCATGCATGAACTCGTCACAGACGTCACTCGTTCTCCCTGTTTTTGGAGGAGAACACATCTGTGCCAGAGGGAGGACATCACCCCTATTTCTGACCCCAAGAAGGGGTGTCCAGGGGTGTCCTAACCTTTTTTCATGCGGATTATGGGGGGACTCTGTCATAGATCTGCCGGAATATGACTGGACTATGGACAATGATTCCTATCAGCCACTTCATGTCACATGACTGATTCACTCAAACTTTTGTTTGTCATTCTTTGACACATTATGCTCTCTTGGTATGCAACCTTAACGATTAGTAGTTCTACAAAGTTCTACACTGTTTCTCAATCATTCTCCTTCTACCAATGGTAGAAGAGCTGCCATGCAAGGCAGCTGGACTTCAGTGTTCAGTTTCCTGCCCAAGGACACTTCAGAACATGGGAATTGAACTGTCAACCCTATGATTAGTGGACAACCCATTGTACCACCTGAGCCATAGCTGCCCACTCATGGTTATGTTCCTTAGTCCTTGTATTTCTGCCATAAGTACATAGTCCTGCTTAGTATTTGTTTGTTTTGTGTTTATTAAACTTTAAATCTGCACTTGCATCTGACTCGCCTCCCGTTATATGACACAAGATTCCTCCCTCATGTCATCTCAGGGAGGTATTTTTGAGGAATATGAGATGATAGATCAGAATTTAAGCTTTCATTTCCTGATATATACATCTAGTATTGGAACAGTCTTGAAGTAAATAACATGTAATGTTTGGCTGCATATCCCTTCCTTGAATTAACTGCAATAAGCTGGTGACAGACTGACCACCTAACTGAAGCATTCTTCTTTGTGACACTTTTCTAGGCTTTCTTGTGTTGGCAGTGTGTATTTTGTCATTGTCTTGCTGTATGATGTACAGTAATTCTTCACAATTAGATTGGAAGCATTTATCTGTATATTGGCAGACATCATGTCTCTGAAGACTTTTGAATTAGTTCAGCTACTACCATGTTGAGTTACATCATCAATAGATTAGTGAGCCTGATCCAGAAGCAGCCAAACAAGCCCAAGCAATGACACTATCTCCACCATGCTTGAGTAATGACCTTGTATGTTTTGGATCATGAGCAGGTTCACACTTTAACCTTTCCATCACTTTGGTAGAGTTCCATGATAGAAAAACTACTCTGGCCCTGATCTGGCCTAAACCTTTCCCAACATCTGTAACAAGTCTGGTAAACAGATTTGGCCTGGATAATTTTTGCTGATTTTTTCTCTCTCTGGTCTTCATGTTAGTTTATAATTTTAATGAACAAATGCAGTATTCACAGAGGAACCCCAGGGCTCCAACCAAGAAAAGGCATTCCGAGCTATTAATTATTTAAACAATCAATCTAACAAGGCACACATAGGTAACAAAAACCACACATCATTCATTTACATTTATTCATTTAGCAGACGCTTTTATCCAAAGCGACTTACAAATAAGAGCACACTCACACACCAATGGTAGCAGAGCTGCCATGCTACGTGCTAGCTTGCCATTGGGGGCAACTTAGGGTTCAGTGTCTTGCCCAAGGACACTTCGGCATGGGATCACCCGGGCCGGGATTCGAACCACCAACCCTACGATTAGTGGACAACCCGCTCTACCGACTGAGCCACAGCCGCCCATTCACATGTTCCGATATTTTTTGATAACTTGAAAAATGGGTGGGTTCAAACAAAAGGTGACATGTTCTAAATTATTTAACATATGGGTTGCTATGGCTCAGGTGGTAGAGTGGGTTGTCCACTAATCGTAGGTTTAACGGTTCGATTCCCGGCCCACGTGACTCCACATGCCGAAGTGTCCATGGGCAAGAACCCAAAGTTGCTCCCGATGGCAAGTTAGCTACCATTGGTGGTAGCTCTGCTACCATTGGTGTGTGAGTGTGTGTGAATGGGTGAATTAGACACAGTGTAAAGCGCTTTGAATAAAAGCGCTATATAAGTGCGCCATTTACCATATAGATGTAAATATGAGATAATGAAATTTGATCTAACACCCAAAATGTCTTCAGTGTACGGCAAAAAGAAAAGCAAAATAATTGGCTTTACTGTTACAATAGTTTTGGACTGGACTGTTTCTCTGTGAAGTTAGAAATGTAATTCTGTACACAAATGTATCTTTAATATGTCTATTTATTTTTTTTTACTCAAAAGTAGTCAATATTAATGTTTTCATTATTTTATTTTAAAACAGTAGCAAATAGTAAACATTAAATAAAGAATTCCTATGAGCCACAGGAAAACTGGCTATTAATTATTTCATAATTGCATGTTGACTGTCAAATACATTCATTACTTTGGTGTTTTACACAGCCGCTGATGGTAATTCCCTGCCGGAGGCTTTAAGCACTAACATTGTAAAATGTGTGACACAATGATGCACGACCCCCTGGAAGTGAGTCCTGTTGCTGACTAATGAGTTGGAGAAATTAACAGAGGGAGAGGATCAGTGCCAGAAAACTGGCTATAACATGCCTAATGTGCTGAGAGAGAGAGAGAGAGAGAGAGAGAGAGAGAGAGACTGCATTCCTCACTTACATCGACTGCCTGTGAGTTTGATGTGTTAAACTCTTATGTGTTACAGATTTTATCATATTATAGTAGCATAGACCTTCCTGTGAGGAGTGTTTCAACACCTTTTAAGTTGTGAAATCTTTAATGACTTCATGTATATCAGCTCTGTTTGTCTTAAGAATCACAGATTACTCGTTTTCTGTTCTGCTTTCTATTCACTTTATTTGTCTCTTCCATGGTTTCCATGGAGAAGGTCAGTATTTCAACATGTTGCCAAATATTTCCTGCATTTTGTTGACCCATACCATTCCAAATATGTAGTTTACCAATGAAACACTGCCATTGTGATGTTAGGAATCAATGCAGTGTCAGTGTGTTCATTTTACATCTTTCCTTCTCACTGTCAGTCTGCTGGCTCTGTCAGTCTCCTGTGTGTGTGTGTGTGTGTGTGTGTGTGTGTGTGAGTGTGTGTGTGTGTGTGTGTGTGTTGCAATGACATTTGGTGACTACAGGGATGGTTAGGAAACAATTGATTCCCAAATGCCAAGGCTTCAGTGCTGTGTTTCGCTGTGATAATGGTAGTGTTTATCTCCGGCAGAGTGAGATGTTTAAAGGCACCAGTTATGCTTTATGATGAGAGGAACAGATTTTTTTACTTCCCCACTCATCACTGATCCTTCATTTGCTCACTACACTCTTTCATTTCTCACTTCATGCTTTCGATGGTGAAGATATTTCAGACCAACTGTTGCTAGAGAGAGACAGAGAGAGAGAGAGAGAGAGAGAGAGAGAGAGAGAGAGACCTTGACATTCAAACACTTTTATTTTAAAACATTACATTAAACAATGCATCATTTTATTTCCTTGTGTGAAAAAAATAAGGATTAATAAATAAACAAACAAACAAACAATTTTATTATTTAATTACCAGTGAGGCACAAGACTTTTCATGAACAGTAACAATTGCCTCTTTAACACCACACATCATTTTAAAGACATTCACATTGTTTGTTTGCCGGTAATACAGTATGTGTATTTAGTGACCACTCAAGATTCCTCCAAAGATTTAAACGTCTCCAAAGTCAACATTTTGATTTTCATTCTTGCACTGGTACAACATATGCACGTTAGCTTGTCTCAACAAAAAGTTAGCAAACTTGCACTCCCATTGTCAAGAACGATTACAACCAAAAATAAACAGTGTCTTATTAAATAAAAACCCAAGATTTGACATCAATTCTTCAAGCAACACAAACACTAAACGTATACAATCCCAAAACAGATGAAAACATTTTATTAAATATTAAATCTGAAAAGGAAATTATTAGTGGCCACAATACAATGAATTATCCTCCACTGAAGATCTCCACTTCTCTTTTGGTACATTGGGGGCTTAGATAGTCTCCAAGAAGGAGTGAATGTTAATGAATAGCATCTTTTACACATATATGATACAAAATCTCTTTTTTCAATAGATTGAAAATCTAATACATCATACCCCTTTAACAGACACATGACCATTTATATTTGTTCCAAGTTTTTTTTGTATAACCTTTAAAATAGGAAAGGCTTGAGGCATTGCATCTTGAGCAACATCATTTAAAATGAGCAATAATTCAGGAGGAAAAGAGGCTTTAAGACAAGAGCGTAACCATGGGATGGAATTGGGGGGGAGGGGGGGGGGTCCCAAATGTAGTTTAAAGTAACAAAACTCTGTGCAATTTTCCTCACTTTTACTCTCATTTATAGCAGTCTGTCACAACGTGAGGGTTCACAACGAACTCAATGGGAATGTACATATACAAGTGAATGTAACAATAATGGCCAAAAACCAAAATTGACGTTAGCCTAGCCTACTTCATCTGTGTGCAAATATCAAAAGTTAATTGACGTTCTTAAGAACAAACCAAGCCATGGCATGATGTCTTCTATACTAAGATAATGTTACCTACTATTTATGTATCTAGTTACGTACTGTCTGAAATAAAGCTCGTTATGCTCTGCTGTACTTTTCTATGCTTGGCTGCTGTCTCCATTTCTTACAGACTGAGCTGCTAAAATATATCAACAAACTTGTGTTGAGTCTGGGCACAACCATGTGTACAATTGGAGGGGGGGGCACACCTATTTTCCTTAACAAATGGAAATATATTAAAAGGACATAAATAAATAGAATAGATGAAGAAAAGACAGATCTGTTGGTAGGGTTCATTAAAGGGGGGACATATAGAAAATATTTTGTAGTGTATATTATGGGGGCAGATTGGTATTTCCTCAATTACATTGGGGGACCCCACAAATAATGCATGTTTATGCCCATGGTTACACCCATGCTTTAAGACTATTAACAAAACCATTTGTACTCCTTACTGATCTATGACCAACTTGGTCAGCAAGAGTTTGTGCATTTTTCCATTGACATTGTGAAAATAAAGTCGGTAATTCTTATTATCCCTACTTTAGAGAGCCTGGCAATGAAGTGCAAGTGATTGTATTTTGAACACACACAAAAAAACAACAACAACAACAACAAAGGTTAAAGAATATCATCATGTTGATTATTGACTCATCATTTTTAAAAAGTCCTTATGCTCTCAGGACTGATGCATAAATATCAGACCTGTTAGTTTTTAGATCATAGGACTTTTCAATTAGAAACACCTAAAAAACCTGTCACCTGTCAAATTCACAGTGAGGAGCAATACACCAGTGTGCCAATGTTTCAAAAAACCAAATTATCGTTTTTTAGAAATCAGAGTTCAAACAGCTCTTCGACAACTCAGAGGAAGAAACCCCTGATTAATACATTCCAGTAGAACTGCATAACAAATCCTGTCCAATCAAATTCCAAAAGCATTGCTAGAACTCTACTGGCTGGCCATCTATCCCAGGACACTTCCCAGAACTCAACTCTAGAATGGCTCTTGAAATCTCAAAAAACTTACGAGAGCTCTCTAAATCCATTTTATCTGGCTCTGACATTTGAGGGAGACCACATAAGAGCTCATCTACTGCGGATCCGTCACATGACTCTGCCTGTTACAAGTTTTAATGAAATGACAAAGCAGAAGCATTAATTTCATTTTGATCATTTGTTTCTCTGCCATTAAGAAGTTTAAAATAGCAAAGGTGCTTCTTTTCCAGTCCAAAAAAAGTCCATGGGGACATCCATGCCATTTAAATGAGTTTATCTGGCTTTAATTAAAGCTTGTTTTCCTCTTTCCTCCAACAGGTTCTTTAAAAGAAATTGATTTCTTTACATTTCTGTGGGAGATGAATCATCATTATTACCTTGAATGTTTAACTGAAGAATGTTGTCAGAAAAACTCTCTCTCTTCTCTCCAAGCTTTTCAAAAAAGTTGAAGAGTCTGAATAAAAGAATTGCCCCTTGAAGTAGCTTATTATTAAAATGTCAGTATGAACTATAAGATTTAATAAAATTAACATAAGCGGTCATGGAAATATAGTGGTGATCAGACAAGATGTCTGGTGAAATAGAAGCACCAAAATAATCTGCCCCGGTTATTTGCTTTAATATAAAAGCATACCAGTCTTGCCCCTGGCATTTCATTAGAACTTAGTTTGAGCCAGGTATATTGTCTAACACCTGGAAAGCTATCTCTCCATATATGAGTAAGACTAAGATGACCAATAAGATGACTAAGTGCTTCAACTGAGCTAGGATGAGGTTCCTTATGATTCTTATCTACAGCTTGATCTAAAGTACAAATAAAATCACCCACGCAAACAATCTGATATAGCCTCAGAGAATTAAAAAAACAAAAATTGGAATCACCTAATGTAACGTCCACTCAAAGAATTATCTCAAACACAAAAGACTGACTCTTTACACCAGGTGAAAGGAATATTTCAATGCCTGCGCTCAGATTTGTTCCATGACTAAGCAGTACACTACCCTTCCATTCAGTTATCCATTGCATCTATTTTTGAATATCTGTATGTGTCTCTTGTAATTCAATTATATCTGTCTTTTTTAACTGCAAATATTCAAACTAAGCAGTTCTCTTTTCAGCACCTATAATAATCATAATTTCTATCTACACGACATCTCTAGGGCAGGTGATTGAGTCTCATGGCTTCTCATATCATTGCTATGCTGATGACACCCAGCTCTATTTGTCCTTCCAGCCTGATGATCCATCTGTCTCTGCATGCATCTCTGCTTGTCTGTCTGACATCTCAGCCTGGATGAGGGAACACCACCTTAAGCTCAACCTGGCAAAATCTGAGCTTCTCGTCATCCCAGCCTGACCCGCAATCAACCACAACCTCACTGTACAGCTCGGCACAACCACACTCAAATCAACCAGGATAGCCAGGAACCTTGGGGTGACTCTTGATGACAGCTTGAGCTTTACAGACCACATCTCAACAACTGCTTGGTCCTGTAGATTCATCCTGTTCAACATCAAGAAAATCCGACCCTACCTCACCGAACAGGCTGCGCAGATACTAGTCCAGGCTCTTGTTATCTCAAAACTGGACTGCTGCAACTCTCTACTTTCGGGCCTCCCAGCCAGCTCCACCAAACCCCTGCAGATGATTCAGAATACTGCAGCACGCCTGGTCTTCAACCAGCCAAAGAGAACCCATGTCACACCCCTCTTCATCTCCCTCCACTGGCTTCCTGTAGCCGCCCGCATCAAATTAAAGGCCTTGATGCTCACCTACAAGACCTTGTCTGGAACAGCACCCTCCTACCTCAACTCTCTCCTGAAGGCTTACGTTCCCTCACGCAATCTGCGATCAAATAGCGACTGATGTTTAGTAGTTCCTACTCAGTACGGCACAAGATCCCTTTCCAGAACCTTCACACTAAATATTCCTCAGTGGTGGAATGAACTTCCAACCTCAATCCAGACTGCAGATTCACTCACCATCTTCAAGAAACAGCTAAAGACCCACCTCTTCCGTCAACACCTAACCAACTCATAAAAAAAAGCACTTGCACCTCTACTCTGCGCATTTTGCTTTTTCTAGTACTCAATTAATAGATCTTGTATGGTAGCACTACTTGTATTGTTCTCTCCTTGATATCACTTTGCTTGAATCTCTCATTTGTAAGTCGCTTTGGATAAAAGCGTCTGCTAAATGAATAAATGTAATGTAAATGTAATAATAACATCCAATAATATTAAAGGAGCAAATATTAAAGGAAGTCAAAAGGGTGAAAAAGATAAATTAGTCTCAGTGGTATTTCACAGATTGTGTCTTGATTCTTTTTTGAACATTGCACATGGATTTCTTCAGTCAATAATGTTTTGTTCCTCTAAAGTAGCTTTTCTCATGGCAATACGATTCATCGAAAAGCCTTAAATTTAGAAAGTATGTTTCAAGTTTTAGTTATAAAGACAGTATAATCCTTGCCCAATATTATCAGTTTCACTGCAACATTCAAATCCTGATATTCAGCACTCAATAGCATAAAAATCTGTCATCTAAAAGACATTATGTGTTTCAAATCCGGACTTTTTCAACCCGGAGGAATCATCTTCATTGAACCGACAATTCTGCTGTAGCACACAAGCATGCGCTCGAGCGTATCATCGGATATAAATGGTGGAACATTTCATATAATTACCTTTTTTGAGGGTTTAGACAGCAGTAGCACTGGAGTGAAAAGATCTCTCACTGATATACCACACTCAACTAAATGAACCACCATAGCTAACAGAATGTTAACAATGACTTTATTCATCCTTGACGCAGATAAAATGTTTCAATTGCTAACAAGCAGTCCTTCACTGACACCAAATCATCCAGTATACATTTGCAACCATGCCGGATGGTCAGGGGTGAAAACCCCTCAGAATTTGAACCCATACCTGCTCCACAATCGAGCAAATCAGACCTACAGTATAAGTGTAATATATTGAGTTATATGTAAACTCAGGAATAAGCACTGTTTGGCCACTCTATAGATTAACTCTGTGTTAGTATTTGATTGGTGATGTATTGGTTCATTGTCCAAAAAGACCTGTGTTCATAGAGTCTGGTAATTCCTATTGCACCGTAAACCCAAAGATGAACTGCCACTATTGTCCTGACTCTTATTTGTGTTAATTGAACAGTATCAAAAACACAACAGTTGGCAACCAATGATTTTACAGATATTATATGATAGCTCTTTTTTCCTGGGAGATGTGAAACAGAAGAAACCTTGCCTCAAAAAAGACTGAGGGGTAGTTTCTGCATCAAATAGCAAGTGAAATAAGAAAGATTGATGCATTTGACAATGCCATGGATGATTGGACTATGTACTATGAACGAATCAAGCAGTATTTCAAAGATAAAAGCATTGCCAATGACAAGCGGGTGTCAGTGATAGGGGGGAAAGCTTATTCACTGCTGAGAAGCCTCACTGCTCCCAAAAAGCCTGCCAGTCTTAGTTTTGACAATATTGTGAAAATAATGCAAGAGCGTCTAGCGCCAATACCGCTGCTCATTGCAGAACAATTCAGGATTCATAAACGGAATCAGAACAACGGATAGACAATCTCAGTTTATGTAGCAGAATTAACAAAGTTGTCAGAGCACTGCCAGTTTGAGGATGGACTGAATGTCGCGCTGAGAGATCATCTAGTAGTCTGTGGTATTTCACAAGAGAGCATACAGAAGACATTGCTCACAGAGTCAGATCTCACATTCAAACGTGCGGTTGAAATTGCTGTCACCATGGTAACGGCTGCAGTAGAGCTGCGATTAGAAGTGAAAATGTCTGTAAACAAGGTGACCACTGTATGTAAACCTGAAAAGACTACACACGCAGTTGAACTGTGTTACCGTTGTGACAAAGCAAATCAGTGCAGATTCAAAACTGAAATGTGCAGAAAATGCAATAAAATTTAAACACATACAAAGAGCATGTCGATCTGATGTACCATACAGTGAGAAAGAGAGACAGTACAAGGCTCAGAAAAAGAAAAGTCAGACGAAGATAAATGTTTGGCAAATTTAGAAATCTGAAAAGTGACTTAAAATGAGAAATCTGTCTTACACCTCTAGTGAATGAACAGAAAATCAGTATGGATTTGAATACAGGCTCTGCTGTATCAGTGATGTTACAGTACCAGTTAGAAAAACCAATAAAGAGGATGCAATTAAATGTCACCAATACAGATGGAACTGTAAGTCTGTGCGGGAATTCTCTGTTAACCCTGAATTACAAGCAGAATAATTTAATAATAATTTATCAATTTGTATAGCGCTTTTTACAATGGTACATTGTCTCAAAGCAGCTTTACAGAAATATCATTTTTACATTTACAAGCGACTTACTAATGAGATCACATTCACACACCAATGGAAGCAGAGCTGCCATGCATGCCATTGGGGGCAACTTAGGGTTCAGTGTCTTGCCCAAGGACACTTCGGCATGGGATCACCCGGGCCGGGATTCGAACCGCAAACCCCACGGTTAGTGGATTAGTGGACAACCCGCTCTACCGACTGAGCCACAGCCACAGAACAATATCCATTACTGAGAATAGAGGATATTTTTGCTACACTTTCGGGAGGACAGCTCTTTAGCAAACTAGACTTGGTGGAAGCATATTTACAGATGGAAATGAAGAAGGACTCAAACGTATTTTTGACTATTGATACTCACAAGGGCTTGTACTTCTATAAAATGCTTGTTTTTCGGTGTTGTCTCAGCACTGAGCTTATGGCAAAGAGCTATGGATCAGGTACTTCAGGGTTGCTCTGGTACCCAATGCTACTACAATGACATCATCGTGAATTCAAAAGAACATGCAAACATGCTAACACTGATGGCCTATCACGTCTACCATTGGGTGGGTGTAATACAAAGGCAGAGAAAGAAAGCAGAACGCATGCCTTTGGATTTTTTTTTTTTACATTTACTCAACTTGAGAGTTTTCCTGTTACAAATGCAATGATTCGGGGGGAGAAACCAGGAGAGATCCGACATCGTCCCATGTATATTCAGCTATACAGTCTTGCTGGAATACAGAGCAGAGGATTCAGTTCATGCAATTATATCAGCGCAAGATGAACTTACTCTTGATGGGGGTTGCATCATGTGGTGATTAAGAGTTGTTGTACCTCCTATGTTGCAAACTCAAGTCTTGGAGGAGCTTCATGTTGGACATCGTTGAGTGGTAACTTGCTAGAAGCTTCGTATGGTGGCCCAGTATAGATCAGCAGATCAAGCAACTAAATACACCATGCATTGTTCAGACCGTCAACATGTGCAAAATATGCCAAAGACTGCAGCACTACATCCTTGGGAGTGACCTGTGTTACCATGGCAAAGAATCCATGTTGACTTTGTGGGTCTTTTCGTGGGAACTACATTTCTGATTGTTGTTGGTGTGTGTTCAAAGTGGCCAGAAGTGTTCAGTATGACCTCCACAACTACTGCCCAACCGTTCTGAGAGTAATTTTCACAAGGACTGGTGTACCAGAACAGCTGGTGAGTGACAATAGTCCCTAGTTTATGTCTGAGTTCCAGATTTTCCTAAGGAACAACGGAATCAAGCACGTGAGCTCACTGCCCTACCACCCAGCAACAATTGGCTTAGCTGAGAGATTTGTGCAAAGCTTGAAGAATGCACTACGGGTCATCACAGATGAAAGCATTACACTACACCAGAAGCTTCACAATTTCTTATTTGCATACTAAAATGCAACTCATGTCACCACAAATCGAAAACCTGCCACGTTGTTTCTTGGTAGAGCCTTACGTTGCAGGCTGGATTTGTCCGTACATGACAGACAGATTAAACAGTTACAAGGAAGAGGGAAAACGAGAGAGTTGGTAATTGGAGAGAGTGTGCTTGCCAGAGATTACAGAGGAGATCACAAATGGACACCTGTAAAGGTCAAAGAAAGAATAGGGCCACTCTCATATACAGTTGAGATTGCACCAGATACTAACTGGAGATGACACACTGATCAGTTGAGAAGATCAAATGTTCCTCTCAAAGGTGTCCCTTTCAGTGTGAAGATAAGTGTTACCCTACCCATGAATGGAATCCACCAAAATGTCTTGATTTATAAAAAGGGGGGGGGGGGGGAGGACACCCCTTGAATGGATCATAGTAGACATGTAATAGCATAAGTTTTTTTGGTGGGTGGAAAGTGTAGTGTATTGCGTTGTATGTGAACTCAAGAATAAGCACTGTTTGGACTCTCACTACAGACTAAATCATGGTTAGTATTTGGTTGACCAGTTCATTGTCCAAAAAGACCTGTGTTCACAGAGTTTGGTCATTCCTATTGCACAGTAAACTCAAAGAAGGACTGGAACCATTGTCCTGACTCTTATTTGTGTTATTCAAACATCAAAAAGAGACACTGAGAAAAGAAAGTTTAAAGAACTCACTTTAAGATGCCGTTACTCATTCACTCACGTTCCCAACAGTCACTCCACACATGTGCATGGGAGAGAGAGAGGGTTGGAGAACTGCAGAGAGAGGGTTGGAGAGATAGGACTATGACAGAGAGCTATAGATCGAGACAGAAAGTGAAAGACAGAGATAGACAGGGACAGGGAGAGAGAGACAGACAATGAGAGAGAAAGGCAGAAAGATGTAGAGAGAGAAATATAGACCAAGATAGATAAAGCTAGCGAGACAGAAAAACAGAAAGATGCAAAGACACGTAGGGAAAGACAAATAAAGACAAAGATAGACTACAACACAGAATGAGGGACAGGCAAACAGAGAGGTGAAAAAATTCAAACACATCATTATAAATTGTGTGTGCTCTGTGATTTTATCTCGTTATACATTATGAAAAAGATTATATGTTCCGTCACAAGGGACTGAATCATGAGCACAATACATTTAATGTACTTTAATTATGTTTATTTAAGAGATAAAACTGCACACTGCTATAGTCTTTGATGCAAACTATATATATATGTTTCTGATTCAATGACATTTCAGCATGGAGTGTGATGCATTAGAACGGTTTAAGCATTAATTATGCATTTCTGAGCACAATAGTGTGTCCTTCAGTTTATAAGCCCTTCAATAGTTGAGTCAAGTCTATTAGTTACAGCATGGTCTGTGAGAATTTACATTAGTCAACTTGTGTGAGAGGGTAAAAGTCAGAATATTGCTGAAAATTAACTACAGAACACATGAGTGATAATGTATGAAGGGGAGGTTTAAGAAGATGATTAACAGGTGAATATTGGCACCTTGTTTCCCCCTAAATCATTAGTTTTTTTCCCTGTTTACTGCAGATTTTTGTTGACAGCTGCTGAAAATAGACAATTATAACAATTTATTTACCTTAGAAATCACCTTTACTGTTAGGGTACTGTACAGGGATAGTAGATATTACAGATGAGGTGTGCTAGAATTGTAACTGTGAAGATCAGTAGGCCTCTAGTGGTGGGGTTGAGTAAACACTTGTTTATAGAATGTAAGCAAATGTTGAGGGACTTTATCTGTCTGTACCTGATTGGGAAGAGTTAAGGGGGGGGGGGGGTTGTAATGTAATCAGCGATGTAATCAGCACCAAACTCCATTTCCGAGAAAACCCTGCAACGTACAAATATGGCCACCAAGGAGTACAATTCCCAGCACTCACCGCTGTCCTGTTCACACTCAGCAAATTACCGATTACACTCACCTGGACGCTATCACCACTTAACACTATATAAGCACACACCCATCCATTGTGAAGTAACACTCAGTGTATTTGTGCCTAAATTACCAAGCCTTTCTATGTGGTTTGTTCTGTTTGAGGTGTACTACTTCCTGGTTTCTCGGTTTTTGGATTTTGTCGCACCTATGTGATTTGTTGATCGCCTGAATTTCTGCCTCTTTTTGACTTTGATATTGTTTCATGTTTTGGATTGCATTCCAGCCTTTTTGAATAAACACCACATGCAACTGGAGATTTCTCCACCACCTAACAGTATTCATGCTTGGTTTCATCCCTACTGTTTATTCTCTGTTGGTCTGGGGAAACCTGTATGTTGCTGCATCTGAATTCTGGAAGACTTATATTTTTAGAAAAAATCTGATTTTGTCCAAAATGAATGTTAAAATGTTTTCCATTGCTTTCAAACATTGACTTAGCTTTCTATCTGCAAAGATTAGTGAATTTCATCATCATTTCATAGTAAAATGGGCACAAGCCAAAGCAATTCAGTTTGCAATCAGATACCAAATATCAAAATGTCCACAATGCTCCTGTGGTGTCAGATCATCATCAACACAGAGAAGAGTACTTACATATTCAAAGGTTTTAAATATTTACACAAATGACCTAAAAAGACATCAATTACAAGATATATAGTCAACTGAAAAACTGGACGAATGCATCAGCAGTTATTTCCCCACCAATGTTAGAGTGAACAGACATCAGTTAACTGAAGAGTTGATGAGGAGGCTCGGGCTTAAATGCAGCGAGAGACTTTTACCTCAGACGATGACACATTTAAATATAGAAGTAGGCAGGACATCTTTCAGTGGAAATGAAATGAAATGTTTACATTGAATATTTTCTCACATTTCACATATGGACTTTAAAATTCTAGAACTTTACTTGTCATTAAGACTACAGTATTCTATATAGTAGAAAATATTAAACTTTTACCAGGTAAAGAGATTTCCCAGGGTGCCACAGAGTCCCACCGGATTCCGGAAGCTATTGATATTTTAAATTGCTATGATTTGTATGAAAAACTGTTATTTAGTGCTATGGCTGTGGATTCAGCCTTTTCTGTGATCACAGAGGGATTTATGTTCAGTTTGTGACCTGTGTGAATGAGCATCACGCACATCATTCTTAAGGCAGTTGTTTCACTCCAGGCTGTTCATACAGCTACAGCTGCTCTTACAGGCTTTTCTGATGGGTGAAAGAACTGTTTTATTCCATCAAGCTGTTTATCTTTAAATGTATCATACTTCCATACTCATGAATACATAATGTAACTACACATTTGAAGGTGCAACTCTTTTATAAAGCTTTGCATTTAATGTAAACTAGAAAATGACGAATGCATGCATAAGCACAAAATTACCCGATTATCTATATCTATCTATCTATCTATCTATCTATCTATCTATCTATCTATCTATCTATCTATCTATCTATACATATACAGTGGTGTGAAAAAGTGTTTGCCCCCTTCCTCATTTCCTGTTCCTTTGCATGTTTGTCACACTTAAGTGTTTCGGAACATCAAACCAATTTAAACAATAGTCAAGGACAACACAAGTAAACACAAAATGCAATTTGTAAATGAAGGTGTTTATTATTAAAGGTGAAAAAAAATCCAAACCATCATGGCCCTGTGTAAAAGCCTCATTGCACGTTATCGCAAACGCTTGGTTGCAGTTGTTGCTGCTAAGGGTGGCTCAACCAGTTATTAGGTTTAGGGGGCAATCACTTTTTCACACAGGGCCATGATGGTTTGGATTTTTTTTCACCTTTAATAATAAACACCTTCATTTACAAATTGCATTTTGTGTTTACTTGTGTTGTCCTTGACTACTGCTTAAATTGGTTTGATGTTCCGAAACACTTAAGTGTGACAAACATGCAAAGGAACAGGAAATGAGGAAGGGGGCAAACACTTTTTCACACCACTGTATATATGTATATATGCATATATATATGCATTCGTCATTTTCTAGTTTACATATACTGTATATATATATATATATATATATGTATAGATATATAGATAGATAGATAGATAGATAGATAGATAGATAGATAGATAGATAGATAGATAGATAGATAGATAGATATAGATAATCGGGTAATTTTGTGCTTATGCATGCATTCGTCATTTTCTAGTTTACATTAAATGCAAAGCTTTATAAAAGAGTTGCACCTTCAAATGTGTAGTTACAGTATGTATTCATGAGTAGGGAAGTATCGTACAACTCTAAACAAAAAGAAAAAATAAAACCTTCATATCATGATCTGGGCAAATTTCTCTTTTTCGATGTATTGCATTTTCACTAAATACATAAAAGCCATCAGAAAAAAATATCCTAGCTATTTCATCCATTCATGCCATACCTTCTGTTTGGTTGAATCCTGTTTGCAAAAGATGATGGACAGGCAGAAGACAAATAAACACCTAGCCTCAGAGGCTGGAAAGAAATAAAGAACAAAATTTAATTTTCCAGACATGAGAAAAGAAAGCGGTTAGAAAATGCTGATGGCCATGATGAGAAAGGTCAGTTAGTCAGTGATTTTCAATTTAGTTTCTATTATCTAATTCAATACTGCCTCTGTATTCTGTCCCATCTAATAAACATATATATATATCACAGCATGGATGAGTAGTTAGAATTTATGAGAATGCGTTGACTGAGTAATCTGCCGTGTGTTTGCAGGGAGCACAGAGGGACTCTTGACTGCCTGTACTTAAAGACAAATGCTATACAGATGGATGAAATGATTCTCATCTCTGTGGGGTGAAAGCTCATCAGGCTCAGGTTAATCATCTGAGTCATGTCCATTCCTGATGACGTCATATGTGAGATCATGTTTTCTTCACACTTGATAAGATCACACAAGGAATCGAAAGTGAGTCTAGATTGCATTCAGCATGCTCGTTAACACTTTTTCTGAGAGTGTATTGATGTAATATCATAATGATGATGAAAAAAAAATACAAAACCCTGATAAGGAAGGCTAAGGCTAGGTGTGCAGTGGGGTTAATCACATTTGAACTGTTTAATGGAGTGTTTGAAGTGATAATAGCGATCTTTAATCTTTGTCAAATGAGGCTCAGTTTACAGGGATGAACGAAAGGTTAAGGGCTGCTGGTATAAATGAGCTTAGCCTCCCTGACTGATGATAGAAAAGCATACATTTGGTGGAACCAGTGAAACACCACCTAGATTTGATCTCCATTTGGGCTGATATTTTCCAGGACACTTTTCTGATATGTCCATAAAACATCATCAGCCTTCATTGGAAAGGCGTATGTGAAATACAATCCTGGGCTTAATGAACGTGAACGAGGGGATTATGTACTCTACCATCCTATTTTTTCCCACCAAAATGCCTTTAGAGGAGAAACTAAAAATAGATAGACTAAGCACACATTGTCCAAACAAAGTACAAATTACACACAAAGACAGATGACCTAACTTTACATTTAGAGCAGTGGGCACCAACATTCTTCCTTGAGCGCTACCTTCCTGCAGGTTTCATCTCCAACCAAAATCTAACGTGTATCTAAATCTAACAAAATCTAACCTGTTTTAGTTTATTAAGAATGTCTTAAGGCAGGGGTCTTCAACGTTTTCCAGGCCAAGAACCCACAAACTGATGGCGAGATGGATCGGGGACGCCCTAATTATATATATTGTATGAAATTGTGTTATATCAAACTGGTACCAAAACTTTCGCGACCCCCATGCAGTACCTCCGCGGACCCCCTAGGGGTCACGGACCCCTGTTGAAGACCTCCGTCTTAAGGAAATTATTAGATGGTCAGGTGGGCACGATTATAATTGGAGCTAAAGTCTTCAGGAAGGTAGATCTCCAGGAACATGGTTGGAGACCACTGGTTTATGTTTTTTTTTCTTTTTTAATGAAAGAGATACCACTTTTACCTTTATCATGTTTTGTATATTCTGAGGAAACATGACACAAACCCAATAGACCAATATCAAATTGAAACACTCAAAAAAGCCTTAGTGTGTCTAAGCATTTAAGTGTGTATGTGTGTGTGTGTGTGTCTTTGTGTATTTGTGTGTATGTGTGTGTGTGTGTGTGTGTGTGTGTTTTTTTATCTTTTACCTTTCTCTCAGATAATAATGTGAGAGTAAAAAGGTTGACTAGAGGTCAATATAAATCAACAGAATAATATATTATTAAGGCTGGCTTATAAATAATTCTAGGGATGCATGGATTTTGCTGATTGAGGCTCTGTGTGAAGCTCTTTCACAAGAAATGTGATTCAAAACATCATGCTCTCAACAAAAGCTGAGTAAATAATGTCCTTCACATGAGCTTTTCATCCACTATGTTTTTCTCTAGTACATTATATGTGTCTGCAGGATGATCACTGGGGATGAATAAAGACACAAACAGGGCTTGTCCATATCTGTTTCTTGTTATCTAGTCTCTCTAAAATGTGTCCCAGTGGTATGAAAAAAAAAGTCAATGTTTTATTTATTATGTTTCTTTTTTCATTCAAAGTGAGTTAGTTAATTAAAGGACAACATTTTAGACAAAAACGGAGATTAAAGTGATAAATGAGAAAGCTGCCAGGGTGTTAAATGACCCTCATATAACCGATGGCTAAATAGAATGTAATGAAATGTTCGGCTTTACCATGTGAAGCCAACTGAATCATTGATATTGGTACTGATGCTTTGATCTGAGAAATATTTTTAATCCTAGAAAGAAATAAAAATGAATTAAATGTATCTATTCATCCAAATACTTCAAAGTTTAGTCGCCATCAAAGAATACTAGAAAACAAAACAAAACAAAAAAAAATCAGTTATTCATTTCTCATTAGAATTTCACTTGCAGTATATTCAAAATGTACCCATATGTTATTATAGATTTGTTCTGTATCAAGTAGTAAATTTTGATTTCCATATCATCCTTATTTAGTTTGTGGACCAAAATGGTTACTTTTTCACAAATTAATTATATGATAAATGCAGAAAACAGTACCCCTTTGAAGCAACCGACTATAATAACAGAAGTGATAATGGAAATGGAGAGATTCCCATATAAACATTAATGGATTAATATCCATGATCTCTGTGTGTCTAACTCATCCTTATGTCTGCATCAACTCTTACAGGGTTACCGCCAGTTACAACCAGTGTTTTTCTCCTTTTGGCTCTCTGACACTGTGATAAGTGTATCTTTTTCCATCTTTCCCAAAAACAAAAGATGCTCTGACATTCGTTCTGATGCATTCAGCAAGTCAACCAATCAAATATTATTTCTTTATCTTATCAGCTGATATTTCCATTGAGAGCAGAGTATTATGGACATTCGAAATCGGCAGTTGAAAACAGCGAGGTACAATTATGTTTTTTTAATTTAATTTATTTTTTTTTACAATTATAGTTTTTGTTTTAACAGCCTTAGAAGTATGAAACTCTTGTTGTTTGTGTGTTTACTTAATGTAATTAAGTAATTTCAATTAGTGCTGTACAATATTTACAAATGTTGCATTATATTGTGATAAATCTAGCAATGCATTAAACCAAACTGGGTTGTATGGTGCATGGCAGAGTAGCAGGTAGCGTTATTGTCTATCCATCCAGGGCCCCTGGGCGATCCTGAGCTTGGATTAATGTCGGTGTGGAGTTTCTGTGCAATATGTCAATTTTTGTTTCCTCCATGTTCTCTGGTTTCCTCCCACATCCCAAAACATGAAGGTAGGTGGAATGGCTATAATAAATTTCCCCTAGGTATGAGAATGAGTGCGTGAATGGGTGTGTACAGTGCCCTGAGAAGGACTGAGTGTATTCCCTCCTCACGAACCCTGATCCTGACTTCACCACAATTCTGACCAGTCACAAATGTCTTTTGTTAAGGGTTCAACAATAAAAGTATTGCAATATAGCTATATCGATTAACAAACAATTCATTGCTCATCTCAAAATGCAGGTAGTAATCAAGAAAAAACCGCAAAGCCATAATATACTGTGTTTATAGAGGTAAGTTGAAGCATAATTCATTTATTTATTCAATTTCTTTCATTCATTCATCAAATGTGCTTGTGGTGACCGATTTGGCCAATTCAAAGATATCACAAGAAGGCGGAGCCAGGAAAAAACAAAACAAAACAAAAAAATAGCCTAACACCCAGGTAGGTCAAAAGGTTTCAAGACATACATGAAATAAACATTCAATAAAAATGGCTTTGCCCTTTGTAATGTATATCATACAATGTCATCATATACAGTGCCATAGTACAATATGATACAACCAACAAACATGGGCACAGAACAGCATCAGTTGATCAGAAATTCATAAACAAATTCTGAAGAACAGTTCATAAACATCTTATAAATACTTATATGTAATCATACACAGCTTTGTTTTAACAATGCAAATATGTGTTCAGTATGCTTTTCTGTAATGGCATCTTATCATATAGAGCTTCAGCAGCAATCCATTGTTTATTAAAAGCACGAGTTGGCAAACCGTTTAAGGTATCAGCACGCAGTTTAAAGCCCTGTTGGGTTTTGTTTTCTCCAGAGATGCCTTGCAATCTCATCTATCTTTCAGTGATGCCCCTCTGTATGGCCTGAACCTCCACTATTCCCTAACTAACCAGTGTCCAATTTTGCTGAAAAAAATACAAACTAACAATATACAGTCCCTGCGTTGTTTTTTTCATTACCCCTCTTTTATATTACATCACTCCCTTTTAAAATTAAATGACCTTTCATGTTACATAGCCCTCAAGTCCCAAAGAGGAAAACCATATGTGCAAACTGATCATAAATATGTCTCTTAGTAACGCACAAGTGCCTGTGGCTGTAATTAAGATAAGTCTGTTTCCGCAAACACAGTACAGTGATGCTGCTTTTAGGTGGGCGTTTTTTGAAGGACCTTGCTACTGTATGAACTGACAGACCACAGCTGTCATCCTGACAGAGCTCAGTGCTTCAGACAATAAAACAGAAGATTGTCAAGGAATTGATGCAGACAAGATAGTTGGGGAAAACGTGCTGCTGCCAAAGTACACTACAAGTATATTTCTTGTAAACGTCCATGGCTTTTCTGTCAGGTGAAACTGGAGTCTGTGCCATTAAGACCACCCAACCATTATTATCCTCTAAAAAGATCTCTTAAAGGACTTGCACAGGATCTTGTGGAAGGCTCTGCGGAAGTCCTGGTTAAAGATGGTGTAGATAACAGGGTTGAGGGAGCTGTTGCAGTAGCCAATCCAGAAGAAGAACTTGAAGAGAGGGTCAGGGATCTCGCAAGGTTTCCGGCAGATTCCGTACAGACTGTAACTGAAGAAAAATGGGAACCAGCAGACCACAAACACGCCCATGACAACAGCCAGGACAAAGGTGAAGCGCTTCTCACGGGCTTGTGAGATCTTCTTCCTAGACATGGTGCTCCTTCTTTTTCTGCGGGAGGAGAACAGGTCCAGAGACTTGCTGCTTGCACGGGACTTGCGGCTTGAGTGCTTGGAGCTGGAGCTGTTCTTGCGGCTGGCCCGGCGTTCTTTCCGACCTGCTGCTGACTCACGGCGTGGCCGCTTGGCCTTCTCATCTGAGGAACTGCTGTCGTCCATTTCCGCATCAGGTTCATCTTCGGGAGGTTTTTTAATAACAGGCTGAAGTGTAGATGCACAGTGACCATTCTGCCGGCCTGAGTCGTCGCGGCTCAGACTGTTTTCAAGCCGTGGTGCTTCTTCTGGCTCGTGACGCTTCTCTGACATGCTCCGAGTGCGTGTTTTGGCCACCTGGTAGATGCGTACATAGACAAGGATCATTATGACACATGGGGCAAAGAAGGAGCCAATACTGGAGTACAGGATGTACCACGTGTGGTCATTAAGTTGACACTGTGGCTCACGATCACCACCTTCGCTGCTCCGGTCCATAGAGATGAGTGGCGGGAAGGAGATCACAGCCGAGATCAGCCACACCACCACGATCATTGCCTTAACTCGGCGTGGCGTGCGCTTCAGGTTGTATTCCACTGCCTGCGTTACTGACCAGTACCTGTCTAGGCTGATGGCACACAGGTGAACAATTGAGGACGTGCAGAAGAGGACGTCCAGTGCGAGATAGATATCACACCAAACTTGTCCAAAAAACCAGTAACCCATCAGTTCGTTTGCCAGAGAGAAAGGCATGATCAGGGTGGCCACTAGGATGTCTGCAGTAGCCAGAGACACCAGGAAAAGATTCTGGGGAGGCTTGAGCGCTCTGCTCGTCAGCACCGCAATCACCACCAGTACATTCCCAACTATAATAAACAAAATGATGAAGCTTACCAAACCGGCGAGTCCTATCACAGTGGCCAGAGTGTAGCGACTGGTAGAATTCCCACTGAAATTGGAATAGTCCATCCCGCTGAAAAAACTCAAGTTATCCATGGCAGAACTGTTTGTTTGATTGGTTCGGAAATCCTTACTGGATGTCTTTTTAAGCGTAAACGCAGCGCACCGCTGGATTTCCCACGTCCCTTCTGGAAAACCCAGCCGTTATCCCCGCGTTCCTCCGCTTCTGTCTGTCCGTTACTTTCATCTCGTTCCCTCTCCGCTTTTTCCTTACTCGCAGAATTCCTTATACCAACTGCTCCATTATTATTATTATTATTATTATTATTATTATTATTATTATTATTATTATTATTATTATTATTATTATTATTTAAAAAAGAGTCACCCTGTGGATGGTATCACGAATATCACCGGCGGACACAGAGCTCCACGCGCCCAACTCTCCATCCACCGACTCTGCTCCCTCATCTCTCTCTCTCTCTCTCTCTCTCTCTCTCTCTCATAGAAGCCACACACTGAAGCGCCTCGCCCGCCGCGCACCGTCCACGTGTTGTCCAGGTTAACGTAGCTCCGCCCCTGCAAAATCAAAAGGAAATCTGCCCTAATCTAATATTGGTCCTTTTATCGTGCTGTAGGGATTCTGTAATTGCACCTGGGTGGATTGTGAGCGTTTCCCGTCTTGTTTCCGGCTTCTTTACACCGCGGTAAAGTTGGTTATATATTGGACATTAGATTCACATTCGAGATTTGTCTAGAAACACACACACACACACACACACACACACACACACACACACACACACACACACACAAAGGACAAAATGTCTATTTTCTTACTTATTACTGACGGAGTCAGAAAGGGACCGTCAAAAAAGTGCATGACCTGGGCAACTTGCATACGATTCTATCAAGATTATAGTCATCTGTTTTGCAGTATATCTAATGTATTGTAGTGTTAGGATAAAGTATGGAGTCAGTACTTCAAAGTGTTAAGTTTTACACTGTAGAGTCAGTGTTAAAAACTCATTTTTTGCTCAAAAAATGCTAAATATTTCAAATATGCCTTGGCTTCATCCTTTTTTCCTGTCTTATTGTTTTTTGAGTTCGAGTTATTTCGTTTTGTGTATTTTGTTTTTCAATTTTGAAACTAAAAAATGAATTAACACAGACCGATAATGAGCCAAATCATAGTGAATTTGGTTTTTACATGTGTAACTCATACAGTCAAAAAGTTATTGATATTTGATATAGTATAGTTTATATTAGAGTATTATATTGTAGTTTGATAGTTATTGAATACTGATTTATTTTACATGAAAAAAAATGTAAGTCATTTTTAATTTAGTTTTTAAAATCTATTTTCTGTAGTTACAAGTAATTACAGACTATATCATAGTGCAGTATCTCTTATTTTTGTGAACTATTTTAACAAAAGATCAAAAAGTTAAACAATAAACGACAATTTTCACAACCTTCTTTGCTCATATTTCCCAAGGGTGATAGATATTCCATCAAGTAGACGACTATTATCTTATACAGTTGCCAAGGTCATGCACTTTTTAGACGGTCCCTTACTGACTCCATTACTATAAAGCGCTGATTACCTGCGTTTCTGAAAGATAAGCTTCAGCTGGCTTTAACGGGAGAAAAGTTTACCATATTATCAATTGTAGTTGGCTCACTCCCACTCCTGAGTAAGAAAATACACATTTTGTCCTTATTGTGTGTTTATGTATTGAGAAATAGAAGAGAGAATCTCGACTATGCAGAGCATGTCCAATAGAAACCCAATTTAACCGGGGTCTCCTTTACGCCCACAAGAGCGCATGCGATGTGCTTTAAGCTGTTCATTTTGTATTACGCTAACAGAACGACTTTTAATCCTATATTTTATAATTGAACGTGATGGTGAATTTACATGTCGGAATCAATTTCGATGAAGACGACTATAGGCTGAATAACGGTGCGCTTTTGCGCGTCTCCAAATCAACCCTGTAAGTTGAATAAACAGCCGCTTTTCAAGTTACACAATAAATCCTTTGCACTCAGATTTCACATCTTTGCTCGTCTTACCTGGCAACATGTGATAACACGTACATTGGCGTAATTAAAAATGCGTCATTATTGTAATGCGCCTTAAATTGTCCAGCTATTTATCCTCAATCCGTATGGAAAATTCATCGAGCGCAATCGTCAGTGTTTATGTTACTCTGACAATATGTTTAAACCCAATTGCACATACATGCATACACTATAAGATCTCATTCAGCAAAGTAAAAATCAATTCATCCCTGAAAATATTGCTGTGCGTATACCTTTTTAAATGCTTACTAATTATAACTTTCAGTAAGATCATCAAATTAGCATATATTCATTCATCCATCCATTCTCTACCGCTTTTTCAGGGTCACGGGGAACCTGGAGCCTATCCCAGGAGGCATCGCGCACAAGGCGGGGTACACCCTGGACAGGGTGCCAGTCCATCGCAGGGCACAATCACATACACACACACACACACACACACTTATTCACACACTATGGACACGTTAGACACGCCAATCAACCTACCATGGATGTCTTTGGACTGAGGGAGGAAACCGGAGTACTCGAAGGAAACCACCACAGCACGGGGAGAACGTGCAAACTCCGCACACACATGGCCCCGGTGGGACTCCAACCCTGGACCCTGGAAGTGTGAGGCGAACGTGCTAACCACTTAAAAATTCCTCTGAAGTACGGTTCATTTACAGTAAATATTTTCAGGTAATTACAGACTTTATATGTCACTGTATGTTCCCATTAATATGCAATATCAAGGACAGAACCAAGGCAACTTGGCAATACTGGTACGTGCACACAAAACCTATTTACGATTAGCTTCAAAGGCTTACCCACTGAACCGCCTCCACCACTGAATTTCGCCCAATTGTTTTTAGTACAAACCTGTACAACATTATTTTGCTGTGCATTAGACAAGTATTAACATCTTGTTCATCATGAGCGGCTGTGGCTCAGTCGGTAGAGCTGGTTGTCCACTAATCTACTAATCGTAGGGTTGGTGGTTCGAATCCCGGCCCGGGTGATCCCATGCCGAAGTGTCCTTGGGCAAGACACTGAACCCTAAGTTGCCCCCGATGGCAAGCTAGCACCTTGCATGCAGCTCTGCTACCATTGGTGTGTGAATGTGCTCTCATTTGTAAGTCGCTTTGGATAAAAGCGTCTGCTTAATGAATAAATGTTATCATGATGATCATTAAAGACTTTTTGTAAACAATCTTTGTTCAAAAAATTTTAGGCTAAGACAGTTCTTAATTCCAAGTCAATGCCACTAGCATGATCAAAATCAAATGTTATAAAATCTCCACAAGGTTCATCCACTGAAGCACACAGTATGGACTGTATAACGACATAAAAGAGTAGTTCTTTATTAATAATTAATTAGCAATTATTTGTATTTATATTATATTCTGTGTTGTGGTTTAGTTTATAATATATTACACCTTATCATTGGTGTTAAACTACTGTGTATTGATTCCTAACACATCTTAATGTAAATTATGTTTTTCATGATAATTAACAGAGTGAATTAGTGAATAGTTAACTATTTCCATTATTAATGGCTTTTCATAAATGACTTATGTGGCTATTAATGTGTATGCTTCATTATTAACTAAATACATGCATGTATTAATTCATCATTATAAAAGTATTAAGTAAGTATTAATACATTGATCTGAGTACCTGAGTCTGTACTGATCTAAACTAAATCCTGAATATTTTGACAGGTGCAATTCTAACAAGAATTGCCAACAAAGTATCTGTCAGTAATCGCTCTAGGACTCTACTGCTGAAGGTCATCTGTGTTAATTATTGTTGCTGGAATTTCATTTGTAATCATGCATCATTAGTAACTCCGAGGCATAGCATTTACAATAATCTAATTTAACATTAATTGAAATTGAGTAACACGCTACCTCTGATTTATAAGGCAGTCTACATTACATTCAGCACAATGAAGCAGTTAGTCTAAAGTCTAGCTGTTTTTTTTTTCTTATTTGATTTACCCTTCCTTGTGAAAGGTTTAAAATTAAGGACAGCTGTGTACAAATAAACTTGTCTTTCCTAAGTAGTTCCCATTAATCAAGGCTGTACTTGAATGATGATCAGCCAGAGCAGTAGTATTGACCTCAAGCACTCAGAAGGAGATGCCATTAGCGTTCGGTGTCTATTCCACATGCGTGTTTGTTAAATTAGGGGACAGTGATACAATCCTAAATAAATTCAGCTAAGAATGCCAGAAAAAAAGTGGCTCATAGATGTTCATTTGGCAGTGAGCGATGAAGGGGCTACATTTATGCATCCACCGTCATGCATCCATTCTCTAGCAAATTGTATAACTTTAGAGAATCATATACAGTCCCCTCAAGTCTGCTGCTTATAGCTATGATGTTTACACCCCACTACACTACCACATCACTCTCTTAGACTGTATTCTTTTCTAAATATATTTATTCTCATTTTATTAATTTATAATGTTTAATTACTTTAAGTGTACTTTCTAACTTTCTGTGCTGCTGTAATATTTGAATTCCCCTCTGGGATGAATAAAGCGATCTATCTGCAGTGCTGTGAAAAAATATTGATTTCTTCTGTTTTTGTGTACATCTCATACTAAACAGTTTTAGATCTTCAAATTAAATACAACATAATACAAAGGCAACCCGAGTAAACACAATATACAGCTTTTATTTATTTATGTTTTATATTGAAGCAAAAAAGTTATCCAACACCTATCACGCATGTGAAAAACTAATTGCCCTGCTTAAACGTAAAATCTGGTTGTGCCACCGTTAGCAGCAATGACTGCAACCAAATGCTTGGAGATCAGACTTTCATTTACTTCTAGGACTATGCTCATATGCTTTGGATCATTGTCTTGCTGCATAATCCAGTTGTTCTTGAGCTTCAACTTACGGACTGAAGACCGGACATTCTCCTTTAGGATTTTCTGGTATAGAGTAGAATTCATTTTCCCTGAATTATTGCAAGTTTCCCAGGCCCTGAAACAGTAAAGCATCCCCACACCATCACACCTCCACCACCATGCTTGACCGTAGGTATGATGTTCTTTTTGTGGAATGCTGTGCTTGGTTTACACCAGATGTAACGGAACCCCTGTCTTCCAAACAGTTCCAATTTCGACCCATCAGTCCACAGCACATTCTCCCAAAAAGTTTGAGGATATGTTTCAAGGTGTGTTTTGGAAAAAATCAGATGAGCCTTAATGTTCTTCTGGCTTAGCAGTGGTTTTCACCTCACAACTCTTCCATGGATGCAAGAGAGGCTTGTAGGTCCTTTGATGTTGTCCTTGGCTCTTTTGTGACTTCCTGGATGAGTCGTTGCTGCTCTCTTGGAAGAATTTTGGAAGGTCAGCCACTTCTGGGAAAGTTCGCTACTGTGCCGAGTTTTTTTTTCATTTGGAGATAATGACCCTTGCTGTGGTTCTTTGGAGTCTAATACTTCAGCTGAGCCCCATTATGAATGCAGTTTCATAGATTTGGGCATTTAGTACCTATGGGGCAAATGCATTTTCACACAAGCCTGTTTGGTATTGGATAAAGTTTTTGCTTCAATAAATAACTATCATTTAAAAACTGAATTTTGTGTTCATTTTGTGTTCTGGATGCCTTTGTTTTAATTTCTGAAACAATTTAGTATGAGATATACACAAAAACTACTAAAACCACTAAAAACTTACATTGGCACCTGTCAAGGGGTGTCTATCTATCTATCTACAGTGGTCTGCAAAAGTTTGGGCAACCTTGTTTATTTCAATGATTTTCCTTCATAAATCGTTGGTTCTTAGGAGACAAACACAGTGATATTTGAGAAGTGAAACGAACTTTATACCATTTACAGGAAGTGTGCAATAATTGTTTGAACAAAATTAGGCATGTGCATAAATTTGGGCACTGTTGTCATT
>JAFFST010052748.1:2500-10357 GCA_022414735.1 Noturus placidus
GAGGAGGAGGATGGTGATGATGATGATGATAATGATGATGATGACGATGGTGATGATGAGGAGGAGGAGGATGATGATGGTGATGATGAGGATGATGATGATGAGGATGATGACGATGGTGATGATGATGATGATAATGGTGATTATGAGGATGATGATGATGACAATGGTGATGATGATGATGATGGTGATGATGAGGATGATGATGATGAGGAGGAGGAGGAGGAGGATGGTGATGATGATGATGATAATGATGATGATGACGATGGTGATGATGAGGAGGAGGAGGATGATGATGGTGATGATGAGGATGATGATGATGAGGATGATGACGATGGTGATGATGATGATGATAATGGTGATTATGAGGATGATGATGATGACGATGGTGATGATGATGAGGAGGAGGATGATGATGATGATAATGGTGATGATGATGATGATGGTGATGATGAGGATGATGATGATGAGGAGGAGGAGGAGGAGGATGGTGATGATGATGATGATAATGATGATGATGACGATGGTGATGATGAGGAGGAGGAGGATGATGATGGTGATGATGAGGATGATGATGATGAGGATGATGACGATGGTGATGATGATGATGATAATGGTGATTATGAGGATGATGATGATGACGATGGTGATGATGATGAGGAGGAGGATGATGATGATGATAATGGTGATGATGATGATGATGGTGATGATGAGGATGATGATGATGATGATGATGACGATGGTGATGATGAGGATGATGGTGATGATGATGATGATAATGGTGATGATGATGATGATGATAATGGTGATGATGAGGATGATGATGATGATGACGATGGTGATGATGATGAGGAGGAGGATGATGATGATGATGATGATGATGATGATGGTGATGATGGTGATGATGATGATGATGATGATGAGGATGATGGTGATGATGATGATGATAATGGTGATGATGAGGATGATGATGATGATGATGATGACGATGGTGATGATGATGAGGAGGATGATGATGATGATGATAATGGTGATGATGATGATGATGATGAGGAGGAAGAGGAGGATGATGGTGATGATGATGATAATGATGATGATGACGATGGTGATGATGATGAGGAGGAGGACGATGATGATGATGGTGATGGTGATGATGATGATGATGATGAGGATGAGGATGATGAGGAGGAGGATGATGATGATGAGGATGATGAGGAGGAGGATGATGAGAATGATGATGAGGATGATGACAATGGTGATGATGATGAGGAGGAGGATGATGATGATGATGGTGATGATGAGGATGATGATGACGATGGTGATGATGATGAGGAGGATGATGATGATGATGATGATGATGATGATGATGATGATGATGATGATGATGAGGATGATGATGATGATGATGATGATGATGATGAGGAGGAGGATGATGAGGAGGAGGATGATGAGAATGATGATGATGATGATGATGATGATGATGATGATGGTGATGATGATGATGGTGATGATGATGATGATGACGATGATGATGATGATGATGACGATGATGATGATGATGATGATGATGATGATGATGATGGTGATGATGAGGATGATGATGATGATGATGATGATGGTGAGGATGATGAGGAGGAGGATGATGATAATGATGATGAGGATGATGAAGTAAAAGAAGAAGTTGTTGTGTTGTTGTATGGTTGTGAACATTACAAGGGAAATGTACTAGAAGTTTCCCTCACCCTGTCTCCTCCTCACCATGTCCACTCCCTCCCTCGTGCTGTTTGACACTTTCAGCTCTTGAGGGCGACAAAACATCAAATAAAAGTTCAGTACTTCATTAACCTTAAATCCCCGCTGGATTCCCTTCTCTCTCCTTCCTGGGCATTAGATCTACCTGTAGTCGGGTGTTGCTAATAAACTGGCCACTGAAAGGCTTTCCACACAGCTTCCATATATCTGTACTCAGTTTCCCACGAGGCTTTGCGCGCTCAGGAGCTGTGATTGCTGCTGATGCAGAGGCTCAGCGTGGCGCTGTCACACGCCCATGCGGAGCGCAACACACACACACACACACACACACACACACACACACACACACACACACACACACACACACACACCCCTCAGACATTCACTGCGTTCATCTGTTCCGCAGGACCTGTACCGCTCCGGACTGGGATTGCTCTGATCCGTGTGCATCTTTGGATTAACCTTGTGTGTGTGTGTGTGTGTGTGTGTGTGTGTGTGTGTGTGTGTGTGTGTGTGTGTGTAAACTGTCATCTGCCTTACAGGCCAGTTACGCAGATTCGCCTTTAAGAGCAGCTGCTCTGCTTGTTTTCCTATTGTGAAGTGTGTGTGTGTGTGTGTGTGTGTGTGTGTGCGCGCGCGCGTGTGATGCAGGTTGCGCAATACCTCAGCAGTATGGATGTTAGAGCAGAGCAGGGCGATATGATGATAACGGTACTGATATCACGATAAATCGATGCACTCCTTTCTCAGAGCGTGCTGAAGGCATCACGAGATCTTCGACTGTGTGAATGGCTTTGTCTTGAATGGCTTTGCAGATATTGCAGTGTGTAAAAATCATAATAACGTGTCGTGAAATCATGAAGCTGCGGAACGTTGTCACCTGTTCACAGGATATACAGCGTTGTAGAGCGTGTTCGTGCTTCGGTCCTGAGCTCCTGTCCGTCTGGAGTGTCACGTGCTCTCTCCGGGTCTGCGTGGGTTTTCCTCTGGGGTCTCTGGTTTCCTCCGATTGCCCGAGTCAGGGGCGTAACCTGGGCGTAACCTGGCCTGGGCGTTGCCTAGCCCTGAAGATGTTTTGATAATTCTCCACTCAGAGACCAATCAGATGGGGTTTACTGGACGATACGTGGAAATACTCGTCTCTTATTGGCTGAGAGTTCTCAATTTTGCCGAACACTAACACAGTCAGTTCGTGTGAGGGGAAAATGGATATACGCTGAATATTATTATTATTATTATTATTATTATTATTATTATTACCAGTAAAGAGATTGAAACTGAAACAGTAAATTCCTGTGATGCTTGGTACGAGGCGTGTAAATGTCTAGACGAGTTCCAGTTTACATGAACCTGATCTGAGCAGAGCAGACGGAAAGATAATGTACTCTGCATGGCTCTGTAGCAGCTAAACCCATACAGTGATAGCTTAGCTGTGCTTCCACTTGGCTAGCGATGCCGAACTAGCCTATTGTTATGTTAGATAGCCAACAGTGATAACACCTGAGGAGAAGAATCTGGGCTCAGTGCCAGATGATTAACAGTCCAGCTATTGCCCCTGGCCCAAGGCTATGCTAAATTGCCTCTAGGTGTGTCTGTGTGTGTATGCATGGTGCCCCATGAAGGCATCTTATCTAGGGTGTATTCCAATGGGATCGACTCCAGATCCAAGTGTAAGTTTACAATCCGAGGAGAGAGACCTCGTCTGGACCGGGTCAGAAGATAGAGAGATATAAATAAGAAAATGCAAGATGAGACATTTAACGAACAAATCTAATGACTGCATTACGTAGCGTTGTTCCTCACAGATCCAGGTTACTCTCCGTGTGGAATTTCGTGTCCGTGCCTCTGAAAGAATACTCCTCGTACTGAACGACACTCGGTGCCGAGTCTGGACGAGGAAGTGCGGTACCGATTCTATACGTACTGGGACGTGCGGTTCAGTACATTACCCAAGGAGCTGGTTGGTGACTTGTCGGTTGGGAAGGAAATGAACGTGAAGGAACGAGGATGTGCCGAGTCTCTGATATATACATGTCGTTCGTTCAGTTCATCACCCTTTCCACAAGAAGAGAAAGAGAAAGAGAAAGAGGGCGGGGCAGTGCATTTGAAACGTGTGTAGCACTAAGACAAGCCTTATGTGTTGTTGTTGTTGTGTTGTATCCATTGAATAATCCGCTATACACAGATGTGTCACACTGACTGATGGCTACCTTAAAATTATTGTAGTATTGAAAGCTACCTTATTTGTTTATAAACGAACGTATTGAGCGAATGGAACAATGGCTGAGCTGGAAATCACGTACTATTACAGGACCTACTGCTCGGGCATTGTTACAGTACGTACCGGTCAGTACAGGTGTGTAGCATGAATACGATCCGGATGTAGTACATCCGCCATGTTGGTATCGTCATGTGACTTACAACTTAAAATGAGCCGACGCGCTGCCTTCCGCCATTTATGATTCTGACAGCTCTTCCGCGCCAGTCCTATTGCCTTATGGGATAGCGCACTGTCCATTGGTCCCATACTGCGGAAAATCAGTGCGTTTTCCAGAGATTTCTCACCTGCTGTTTTATGGATGCTGAGAATTCGGACATACTACTCCTTTGACGGATTTTCGCCTACTATATAGTATAGTAATAGGGATATTCGGATGCAGCCCTTGATTTACTCATAATATCTACAAAAAAGACACTCACTGGTGCCAACTACTGTTGTAATGATGTAACTTAGGGCAAGGGGTCTTCAACGTTTTCCAGGCCAAGGACCCCCAAACTGATGGCGAGATGGATCGGGGACCCTAATTATATATTTTGTATGAAATTGTGTTATATCAAACTGGTACCAAAACTTTCACAACCCCCATGCAGTACCTCCGCGGACCCCTGTTGAAGACCTCCGACTTAGGGGATAGGGGTTAAGGGATAGGGTCACTAAACAAGTTTTTTGTTGAACGGAATCAAACGAGTCACTGGGATGAATCAAAATGAGCACCGCTAATAATACACTCAGAGGAAGACGTGCTATCTGCCACCTTCCACATACACTTCAGCTCATAGATGTCTATGATTGGCTAATGATTAACAGGGCAGAGAGAGTATGCCCCTCCCACCCAGAGCGCACAGGCCAGTTTTGCTCTCTATGGCTGTTAATCCAGAATCCTGTTTTCCTGAATAATGAACTGCTGTTTACGGAGCAGTGGTGGATTTGTGGATCAGTGGTCCTGGTTAAGCCACTGAGCTTCAGGTAGCAGTTCTACCTGGTCTAATGTTTGTACCAGCAGTGGCATGGATTTATTGATCAGTGAGATGTTGTGTAGTGCAGGAGTGCTGGTAATTCCCTGTCTAACTATCTGAGAGATGATTCAGCAATCAGGCCTCATTGTGTGTGTGTGTGTGTGTGTGTGTGCTAACCGGAGAAACCATCTCCTGCCTGACCAAACCCATGCCTGTGTATCAACATCGACATCATCGCCATCAGAAGACGTGAACATTGGATATATGGAAAAGGCTCGATCACACTTTGTCTTAGTTCGACAGCGGGGGACAGATAAAAGAAGTCGATTATGTGATCTCATCGCTTGTAGGAGAGTAAAGGTGAAGAAGGTCAATGTTGTACTTTGGAGCAGAACCAGAAAGCACTTTGGATACATAAATACGAACGCTAAAATCAATTCTAAACTCGACAGGAAGCCAGTGAAGAGATGCTGGAATAGGGGAATATATGAGCCCTCGTTTTGGTCGCTGTTAAAAATCTTGCACAAGCTGCAGACGAGATAATGCAGATCGACGAAGGCCAACATACAAAGCATTACAGTACTCCGACCATGATGTAACGAGCACGAATCACGGTTTCTAGGTCTTTTCTAGAGAGAAACTGTTTTAAAGTGCAAGTTTGAGTCACAGATCACTCCAAGATTTTTGGCATATTTGTTAACAGACAGAGAGAAAGGACCTAACTAGGCTTCCAGAGCAGAAGAAACAGTAGGGCAGCCCAAAATAATGACTTCAGTTTTGCTTTCATTTAACTCCAGACAAACGTTAGCCATCCAACATTTACATTTACGGCGTTTGGAAGACGCTGTTATCCAGAGCGACTTACATTTATCGTATTTATACAACTGAGCAATTGAAGGTTAAGGGCCTTGCCCAAGGGCCCAACAGAGGTAGCTTGGCTGTGCTGGTACTTGAAATCTGGACCATCTGATCACTAAACCAGAGCCTTTAAATGAGCTCAAGACATCCTCAAGACATTTAAAAAAGGACCCAAAAGGTCGTGTCAATTGCCAAATACACGTATAATTGGGTATCATAATCATAGCAGTGAAAGGAAATATCGTATGTATGAAAAGTAGAACCCAGGGGAAGCATATAAAGGGAAAACGACAGAGGACCCAATATGGAGCCCTGAGGAACACCACACGATAAGGGGGCGGGAAAAGAAGAGACATTCCCTATGTTTACTGCAAAAGTCTTATCTTTCAGATAAGACACAAACCACTGCAACGCCAGACCCTTGATACCGACCACAGACTCTAAGCGATTTAAAAGAATACAAAGGTCGATAGTATCAAAGGTAGCGCTAAGGTCCAATAAGACCAACACAGCACAAGTCCCAGAGTCAAGTAGCATTAAAACATCATTAGTAACCTTTAACCGGGCAGATTCGGTGCTGTGTAGAGATCTAAACCCTGACTGGAACTCATCTAAAATATTTCACAGAAACAACATTTTCCAGCAACTTCCAGATAGCAGGCAATTTGGAAATACTGTAGGTCAAGACAAGATAGCTGTGTAAAGTTGGATCAAGATACGGTTTTTTAAAGCAAGGCCTGCACAATTGCAGTATTCGTTCCCATGTCTGGCGGCTGTGGCTCAGTCGGTAGAGCGGGTTGTCCACTAATCCACTAATGGTAGGGTTGGTGGTTGGAATCCCGGCCCGGGTGATCCCATGCCGAAGTGTCCTTGGGCAAGACACTGAACCCTAAGTTGCCCCCGATGGCAAGCTAGCACCTTGCATGCAGCTCTGCTACCATTGGTGTGTGAGTGTGCACTTGTAAGTCGCTTTGGATAAAAGCGTCCGCTAAATGAATAAATGTAAATGTAAATGTCTGCTTCATCCCTAGCAGTAAACTCTTTATATTATAGATATTTATTTTGAGTTTACATTTCCGACGTGAGACACGCTCAACATGAAACTCTTCAGCTTCTCCTATACGGGTTTCTATTCCGTTTCTATTCAGTTTCTATTCAGTATATATGCTCACTGCATAGGGGATAATAAATAGTGTAAATAAATTTAAAATAAATTTAATATTCTTAAATCATGTTCTGGAAAAGCCGTATTAGGCGAACATTGAAACTTGCCCTGATTCTTACACAGGAACATCACACGTGAATAATCACGTGATTCACCGGGTTTTTAGGCACTTCACATTTCATATGTTTATACACTCACCGTCCACTTTAATAGGAACACCTGAACATTCGCGTCGTTATCTAATCATGTGGCAACATCCATCCATCCATCCATCCATCTTCAACCGCTTACTCCTTTATCAGGGTCACGGGGAACCTGGAGTTGGAAATTATTCAACCCCTTCAAGGCAAGCATGTTTAGTACTTTAAAGAGCACTCTTTTACTGTTATGACCTGCTGCAAACGAGATGCATAGTCAGACACCAGCTTCTGGCAGTGTTCCTGAGGAATCTTAGCCCATTCCTCATGAGCAATGGCCCTCCAGTTCAGTAATATTCTCGGGGTTTCGTGTTGCAACTGCCTTCTCCAAATCCCACCAGAGATGTTCTATGGGGTTCAAGTCAGGTGACTGTGATGGCACTGTAGAATCTTCCAGGACTTCTTCTACAACTAAGCCTTGGTGGAATTTGAGGTATTCTTGGGATCATTGTCCTGTTGGAAGGTCCAGTCATGCCCAAGCCTCAGCTTTCTCACAGACGGTATGACATTTTCTCCTAGGATTTCCTGATACTTCAGTGAATCCATCTTGCCTTCCACATGCTGCAGGTTTCCAGTGCCAGAGGATGCAAAGCAGCCCCAGAGCATCACTGAGCCTCCACCATGCTTGACTGTGCACAGAGTATTCTT
>JAFFST010052749.1:17989-22989 GCA_022414735.1 Noturus placidus
CCGAGCATCTTTATAAGTAGCGCTAATGTTAACGTGACTGCTTATTGTTCTTATTCTTATCGCCTGTATTTGTTTTCGCTTCAATTCGAGCAGCTGCTTACGATCAATATTTTCCGTGCTCGTAGTCGCAGCCGAACGGATACAGAGTGTTTACGAGAGGCGCCGGGAGGTAGAGCGGCAGAGGAGGAGGGGCGGTGGTTGGGGGTGTTTGGGGGGGTGAGAGAGTGAAGGAGAGAAGGGGAGGCAGGGTAAGAGAGATGGATTGAGAGAGTTGGTCTGGTCTCTGCCTGCTTTATTCATACAGATGTTTCTCATTAGTGAGACTTTAAAGCTGTATTTTTTTTTGACATGATGGTGGGTGTGCGCTGCCCTGCTCTCTGTCTCAGCTCTTAAGTCCCAGTGTGTGTGTAGATCAGGTCGGAGATAGGAGCATAACTTCTCAAAAAAAAAAAAAAGGGGCGCATATACACAGAGCTCTTAAACCCCTGGGCTTCATGGTTGAGGTGTGGGTTGATAGGTGTGTGTCTGTGTGTGTGTGTGTGTGTGATGGACGTGCTGGATTATGTTGCCTGTGCTGGAGCTGCTCTGCTCCCCTTTGCTGGCCTCTCGTGTGCCCCGCCGTTTGTTTTACCTCTCTTTTGTGTGTGTGTGTGTGTGTGTGTGTGTGTTTGGAGGACGAGGATGAAAGCTTGCCGCCAGTGTGCCGACAGCAGCGTGCAGTGCAAACAAAACCCTCTAACATCGTTCCTCCTTCTCGGCTCCACTCCTCTCGGATTTTATACCACACTACCCGCTGTGAATTTGTGGAGTAGAAGGGAACTAAGCCTGTCTTTCATCACCTCTCCTCCTCCTCCTCGTCTTTCTCTTTCATTCTAACCCTCTACCCCATGTACACTTTTTCACTGGCCCTCCTCCCTCACTTTACCTCCTGGGTTTGAGTCCGTTGGACGAATAAAGCTCAGAGAGAGAGAGAGGGAAACGGCAGAGGAAGACGAGTGCGATCCCTCAGGGGCTTTACACAAAAGAGGGCTCGTTCCTCCTGAGCACTCCATGCTGACCTTCTGCCCCTCTCACGCTAGCCTTCACTGTGTCTGAAAAGTGATTACGGGGAACAGAGAGCGAGCGATTTAACACTTTCGGACCAGCCTGTTCTCAACCCACATTTATAACCTGGAATATGAGATGTTGGTGGTAAAAGTGACTGTACTATTAGTTTACCAGGATTGACTATGAAACTCGCGCTGAATCTGTGGTCCGCGGAGGAAGCTAATTGCTAATTGTTAAATCGTATTGCTAATGCAGATGCTAATGCTACAGTAGCAAACACCCACTGGGATCGTACAGAACGTTTGCGCGTGTGAAAGTTGTCTATGATTACATCTTTGCGCTGTGCAAATTCAACTAAAATATCAAGCGCTTAAAATGAAACAGGAGGGGGGTGGAGGGGGAATTCACATTTGCGTTGGCTCTCTTGCGACGTTTGACTCTGCTTCCAGCGCCTCGATCTTCTTTTTGGCATAGCCAAAAGTTCTGCTTTGCAGATTGAAGTTACCAGGTATTTAAAAAGTTTGCTGGTTCTTTAAACCGGAACCTTGATGGAAACGGTGAATCTTATCGTCGCTCTGTACACCACAAAGAACGATAGTGGATGGAAAGCCGATCTATATGACAGCATAAAGTGAGCGACGAACCAGGAAGCAGGACAAACTATCACTTCTTTCTTCAAACTCTTGCAATAGTTTAACGATAAAAGGGAAGATGTACTTGCTGGTTAGCCCTGCAGGCTTAGTCCTGCTCGGGTTCAAAGCCTGGCTCGAAACCGCCGCACCGGTCACGTGCGGATTCTTAACCTACGATACGATAAATTTCTTCTAAGTTTCTTCTAGAGAAGTTCTGTTTTGTTCTCCGTCTGCCTCGAAATCCACCCTGCTCCTGAACAAACACAGTGTTACAGCGCTTCACTGAGCTGTTCGTTTGCACCAGAGAGAGACTGAGCGAGAGAGAGACTTTGGTATGTTCGGAGAGGGGTCATGTTGCAGGTCTAGTGGAAAATCTGAGCCGAAGCAAAAGCAGGCTCGGCGTCCTGCTCCTTCGGTGTGGTAAATAAGTTGTGTGTGTGGTAACTAGGCAGCTCGGCCGCTGTCTGCTTGACTGCTTGATGTGTGATCCGCTAAAGCTTCCATTACCATAAGACCAGGCGTTTTGCGGCATGGAGCTGAGAGAATAACCGTATTTCCCCACACAGTTTTCTGAAGATTATTTTATTGATTTCAGAAGTAAACAAGGTAGAACAAGACGGTTCTGTTGTCTCCTTATTGTCCTTGCGTCTTAGATGTCAGAGCGCCATGTGTGTGCGAGCGTGTGTTTGTGTGTCTAACCCTGAGCGGGATTACTGGACGAGCTAACTCAGTGTGTGTTGTTTGTCCTGGAAAGCTGGGGTTTATTAAGAGTTAGTCTCAATCCGATAGCCACCAACAGACATGTTCGCTGGGCTAGAGGCCAGGAGAGAGAGAGAGAGAGAGAGAGAGAGAGAGATGGATAGATGGATGGAGAGATGTAGAGATATGAAGTGAAGGACTTGCTTAAGTTTTTGGATCTTGTTTCTGGACCCCTACAACCCCTCCCCCCCACCCCCCACCACCTTGTTTTTTTCCTCTCCCGCTCTTTCATTGATGTTACAGCATCTGCGATTTGGCCTGGATGATTAAAGGTTTCGCGAACATCTTCTCTGAGTGGTTTGACCTGATTAAATATTTGCCTTTGTGAGGTTTAGAAGTTTATGGAAGTCGAAAAGGGTCAGAAGTTGTTTCAGTATTGAGGTTGATGAGGCTTTTATATATCTCATGGATATCTAAACTGGACTAACTTTTTTATGCGTCGTCAGATAATAAACCAATAACAGGTAACCGTAAGAACAATACGGTAATTCGGATTGTTGATGTTCCTACTCGGAGATTATGCTAGCTAACGTTGATATATTGCTATGGCGATATGGTCTTGCTATCTAGAGACATGGTAGCTATCTTAACCGTGTTTATTTGTCGTTCGAATCATGGTGAAGTCCGTACTGTTCTGAATAACATTTAGAAGTACCTCAGGGAACTGCGGTGATGACATACTGTATACATGGGTAAGTGTAGAATCGTTGTTGCTATTGGATACCATAGAAAAAGTCTATTTTTGGCTATGTTATATGTAAATATGTAAACTGTAAAGGACACTTACCCTTAATCATCAACCGATATTAAAATAAACCGATATTAATACGGCGGTTTTAACATTGTTGTAAATTGAGTTTTCATGAAGTACGACATAGTTCAGAGGTTGGTAACCATGGTTACCATAAAGTACCATCGCACACAGTGATTGTTCAAGATAATGAAATGGAAGGAATTCTGTAGTTAATTGCAGACTGTAGGTTTGACTACTTTTACTAAAGTTTAGCGAGTGACTGGAAAGGGTGTGTGCGTGTATATGTAAGTGGGAAGGTAAACACCTGGGTTCTAAGATATTAGTGATGTCGTGTGTGTGTGTGTGTGTGTGTGTGTGTGTGTGTGTGTGTGTGTGTGTGTGTGTGTGTGAACCATGCAGGAGTGCAGTGAAAGGTGAGAGCAGGGGGGTAGTAAACACCAAGCTCCACACACGCTTCCTCTGCACGTCTAAATTTACTCCGAAGGGTCTCATTAAGCAGTGCTACAGCAAGCTGATCCAGGAACAGCCTGATTACATGCTGCTCAGGGTTACAGGGTTTCCAGCTGATCCCGAAACACCTTCCTGCTCTCACACGTCTCGGATTCCCCCCTCGTTCTCTGTAGACTGCAGAGTGACTTTTGGCGTGAGGGCTAGTGCGAGCTGCGCTGTGCGGTAAGGGAACTGGAGCACTTCAGAGACCTGCTCCTTCATTCCTTCGGTTGTTTGGGTTAGCCAAGGAGGAAAGGGCAGCACAGGAAATGACATCATTCCTCTGAGGATAAAAAAGCTCAGGCTCCTTTTTTTTTTGGGTAGGGCCCTTTTTGGTGGCCTCTGCGAAAACGGAAAGAAAACTTTTGGAGAAAAATCGACACAAAGTCGAAGCTAAAAGGAGAGTTTTTTAAGGAGCGATTCTTGAAGAAAGAGAGGCGTCTCTCTAATTTCAGAGGCTCTGTGCCGCTTTTCTGCTTCAAGGCAAGGCCTCTTTCATTACTGCCCACTTCCTCCCTCGGCACTGCAGCCAAGCTTTCTGTGTGTGTGTGTGTGTGTGTGTGTGTGTGGTGTGTGTGTGTGTGTGTTGCACTGGGGTTTTGGCTGGCCGCTGCTCGCCTCGTGTCATTATGCTGCCCTCGAACGGTCCAGAGAGAAAGAGAGAGAGAGAGAGAGAGAGAGAGAGATGGAAGGAATGAGAGAGCCTTTGAGAGGGCCATTTAAAGGGAGGAGAAAAGCCACTACTGAGAGAAGACTTTTTGAACCAGCGAGTTCTTTTTAACCGTCAGTGCATTCGTGCGGAGACGACAGGTTCGGCCCCCAGGAAACAGATCTGACCGCACGGCCACAATCCGAATAACATTCGTCCCTCACTCATCCCTCAGTTTACACAGACATCCCTGGGGTGGTTTTTTTCCCCTGTCGCCTCAGAGACGTCTGCGTTTCACGTCGTACACTGTACACGGATGATGATGATTGCATTCCTAGTGCGTGTGTGGGTGTGTGTGGGTGTCATTTCTCTTTTATCAACCCTCCAAACAAAAATTTATTTGCACCAAAAAAAGACTCGCACAAAAGCTTTACACGAAAAAAAAATAGACGGTTTTGAGCGAGGCGTTATTTCAATCGCCATGACAACAGTTAAAGTCAGATATTGAGATAAGCATTGAGTTATGTGGAGATATGTAGACTGCGCTAGGGTTAACGCTAGGGTTAACGCCAGGCCTTTTGTACATCGTCATCATCTTCCGTGATGATGCGTTTACACTCCGAAGGAATCTGACTTCAAGCATGCCACTAAATCCAGAAAGAGCAGTATC
>JAFFST010052749.1:27989-38413 GCA_022414735.1 Noturus placidus
AGTAGCACCTCTCGCCTTTAACCGAGTTACATGCCGAGCTTGAGCATTTCCAAGTGCAAACGCCGTGGAAGTTCGAGAGAAAGCGAGAGAACAAGAACGTTGCTAGTTGCTGTAACGTAAGTGCTAACAGGGACTAAAGTTCTCGCTGCAGACGAATGTTACTATAAATGGATAATTAAAAAATACAGCGTACTTTCTTTGCTATAAATCAGGGGTCCCTACTCTGATGGGGGCCGGGGTCAATTTGTAACAGAAAAAGTGTGATGATCGCAGGGGTGCTGAAATGTAAACATTTATTGTTTTCTAAAATTTGGTTAAGCCACACATAACCAAATTTTATTAACCCTTTCCGGGATCTTCACAGAAAAAAAAGTCAGGAAATAAATAATAATACTAATAATGAAATAAATAATAACCAAATAACCCTCTCTAGGATCTTCACAGAAAAAAAAGTCCATTTAACATTAATTTTCTGTTGACAATCTTAACAGGTAAAAGTTTAGCTTAGTTGCCAGAGCAGAATCTCTTACTCAAATGACTCATATGAGCAGTCTCTAAGTTCTTGTGTTCCTTCCTTATAATCCTTTTGTAGGTTCCAGTAGGCTTGTAGACACCGCTGTTTGTAGCTCTCTCTCATCAACTTCCCTGTGAAAACCACAAAGCAAGCAGGCTGAGAAACCGAACTAAGTGATACATCACAATACATTTCACTACCAGTATGGTTGTGGATATGGATTTTATCCCAGTATATTTTATTACGATTAAATTGGTTTATACTCAGAATGACTCATTCAAGTCAGAAAAGTGAGCTTACTTATGTATGTTCATCAGTGTGAACTGTGGGCCTGCATCTGGCCTGCAGTGGACTTGTAGTGGGGCGGTGAGACCCCATTCTTCCATCTCTCGGTTCATGTGTCCTATTAGATCCCGAGACACGCCCGCCATACCAGGAGCCCCGCTAGTCGTGATGCTGACAAGTTTTGACCAGTCTAGGTCCAACTCTTCCATGGTTTGGCATACTTTGCCGAAAATATCCTCCCCGTTGTAGTCCCTTTGAGGGCTGCCAGCTCGTCGCACATCTCAAAGTTTGCGCTAACTCCACGACTAAAAATGAGCAGCTGCGCTGTGTCTTGCACGTCCGTGCTATCATCCAGTGCTAATGAAAAAAAGTCAAATTCTTTCATCTTCTGCTGCAGCCGATTTCTTCAATGCGTCTGGTGATTGTACTCGCCGACAGACTCACGGCATTAAAGACATCTTTCTTCTCGGGACACACCTCTTCCGCGACAGCATTCAAACATTTCTTGACAAACTCTCCATCAGTGAATGGTTTACCGCTGCATGCTGTCAGTTGAGCAACCCGAAAGCTGGCCCGAACGGATGACTGATTCAGCTGAGCTTGGCGTACAAATGTATTCTGCTGAGCTAATAGTCCACTTTTTAGCTTTGAGAGTTTGTCTGCTCGCATTTGGCCTTGCAAGTTATCATGCTTGTCTTTGTGACGGGATTCATAGTGTCGGTGCAGATTGTATTCTTCGTATACCGCCACCGACTCTTGACAGATGAGACAAACAGCCTTTTCTTTGCATTGAACAAAAAAATAATCGTTTGTCCACTGCAGGTTAAATACCCTGCATTCTGAATCAATTTTTCTCTTACCTAACCTTTTTGCCATTATTCCTTTCTATTTGACGGGGCTAGTCTAGGATTTGCGTGGCCAGTCTGAAAAAAAAAATCATAATACGTCTCTGGTATTGTTCAGGGGGCCGGGCTAAATGTGGAGGCGGGCCGAACCCGGCCAACGGGCCTTAGTTTGGGAATTATAATTTATCAATTTGTATAGCGCTTTTTACAATGGTACATTGTCTCAAAGCAGCTTTACAGAAATACCAGTTTACATTTACAAGCGACTTACTAATGAGAGCACATTCACACACCAATGGTAGCAGAGCTGCCATGCAAGGTGCTAGCTTGCCATTGGGGGCAACTTAGGGTTCAGTGTCTTGCCCAAGGACACTTCGGCATGGGATCACCCGGGCCGGGATTCGAACCGCCAACCCCACGGTTAGTGGATTAGTGGACAACCCGCTCTACCGACTGAGACACAGCCGCCCCGAGCTATAAATGCAGTGGAACCACTGCTATAAATGAAGAACGAAACAGTGTGAGGAAGTTGACATGCAGAATTAGCACAGAAAGTAAAGTAAGAAGAAGGGGGGGGGGGGGGGGAGAGAAAAGACTGTGTTTCCCCTCCCCTTCTGTGCTTTCCGATTGGCTTGTTGCTTGAGATATGGAGAGACAGATAGAGAGACAGAGAGAGAGGCTTGAGGCCATGTTAAGGGGGGAGGAAACTGGAGCCGGTGTGGCTCTGATAGTTTTTTCCCCTCGACTCTGCTCAGGGAAATCTACAAGAAGTGAGCTCTGTGTGTGTGTGTGTGTGTGTGTGTGTGTGTGTGTGTGTGTGTGTGTGTGTGTTTGGGGGGAGATAGGCGGTGGATAGAAAAAGCCATGAGATCAATGTCCTATGCTAGTGCTAGGACACATTCCTCCATCCGCTCTGTTCAGTGTTTCAGTTTAGCACACTCGAGCAAAACGTCTCCTGTATAAAAGGAATACTCCAGAGGTTTATTTATTTATTGATTTATGCATGTATGTATGTATGCGTTTATTTATTTATTTGTTTGTTTATTTTTACTTTTATCTCAATCGAGTTGATTTCGGGGTTTTGTGTGTGATTCCAACAGCAGAATCTTCACACTGTTATGTGACCATCTTTAGAAAAGAAATTGATCGTGATAACAGAAGTCTTAAGGGCAGATGTTGAAGTCACTGAAGTCTCAGGCGTTCACGGTTTCTTAAATCAGAGGTGAATTTGTGGTTAAAATCTGATCTGCAAAAATGTTCAGGAAAGTGTAACTACTGTATAATGATACACTGCTTAGTATAGCATTCAGAGCTTGTGTGACATTAAGACAGTTAAGACATTCTTGTTTAATGTCTCAAGTCTTGTCATCAGGCGTTCGCCCCAAGTGTAAAGTTAGTAGTTTGGGAATTTTTTGCGATAATTATTAGTGTTTAAAAAAAATAAATAAAAATCATGTGCCTTTAGACTTTTATTACAAGTGTTTTCGGGGAAACATGTCGAGACTTTTTTCTGTCCCGAAGACTTTCTCAGGATGTTCCCGCCATTTATTTATTTATTTACACGCAAGCCATCCTCCCTCATGAATACAAATAAAGATGGTCCACCGTGGTTTATTTTTCTTTTTTTTTAATATATATATATATATATATATATATATATATATATATATATATATATATATATATATTAGCAGTGTGCACAGCTACACACCGGAGATGAGCAGCAGATCCAGTGTAAACACGTCTTGATGACAGCTCGCACATCTCCCAGTTCCTCGACACGCATTCCTCACATTCCTGCATCGTTTCCTCCCTGCCGCTGAAATCAAGGATCCGAGGGATGTTTGGCACCCACCCGGAATCCGGTCCCAGGGGCGAGAGGGTGGGACCGCGAGGGTTTTCTCGGATTCAGATTCGGATAAGGCATGCGTGTGTGTGTGTGTGTGTGTGTGTGTGTGTGGAATCCATTCTATCTTGGTGTAGAGACTACAGACGTTCTTCCTCTTCTTTCTGTATTGAGGTGTGGGGGCGATACGATATTATATTGTATCAATATTGCGATACGTTTGGTCTTAATACACTTCATCAGTAGACTCTGAGACAAAATGGTACTCAGCTGTACTTTTCCTTGTGACTGGGGTGGTCCCGCTATGTCTTGTTCACCTGGAAACGTGGATATAGTGTACCGTAAAAAAGATTTGTGGTAAATAATTGGATGGTAAATACATTTTAAAGATACCCTGGCTTTAAAGGCATGAAGATATACACTCACTGTATATGTTTTCTATGTAAAAGATACAGGTACAGTTTAGTACCCTTTTTAGGAGAGGGTACACTGACCATGCGTCGCTCGTTTTTTGGTAAATGTTTTTCATGACGTGTATGTTCCTCTCGTTAACAATTGTGATACCTGTCACATGTCATAAAGATATCTGAAATCATCACAGTGTTATATTTTCACATTTCTCCAGAAGTTTCAAGATGACTCATTAACTGCCAGTCTGTGGTTAGTGTTTGGGTCTCCTCCCTCCCTCTCTCTCTGTGTACCCTCTCGCTCTCTTTCTCTCTCTTTCTCTTTCTATATCTGTCACTCTTTCATTTCCTTCATCTCATATGGTTCAGTTTACTTTTATTCAGCTGCTATGTTGGAGATACACTTCCACGTTTGAGTCTAGTCACTAATCCACGTTTGCCTTTGTGTGGACAGATTCCCAAGGTCTTCAGGAGTGTGGCGAGCGTGAGCACTGGTGTGTGGTGGCGTACTGGGAGGAGAAGACACGCGTCGGCCGCCTCTATTCGGTCCGCGAGCCATCGCTGGACATCTTCTACGACCTACCTCAGGGCACGGGCTTCTGCCTGGGCCAGCTGTGCTCGGAGAGCCGCAGCGCACTCGTGCACATGGTGCGGCCCAAAATCGGCTATGGCATCCAGCTGAGCCGCGAGGCCGACGGCGTGTGGGTGTACAACCGCAGCCGATACCCCATCTTCATCAAATCAGCTACGCTGGATGACCCTTCATCACGAACTCTGCTCGTGCACAAGGTTTTCCCTGGGTTTTCCATCAAAGCCTTCGACTACGAGAAGGCCAAGAGCCTGCAGAGACCCAACGACCACGAGTTCAGCCATCAGCCGCGTGCCGGATTCACCGTGCAGATCAGCTTTGTCAAGGGCTGGGGTCAGTGCTACACCAGACAGTTCATCAGCAGCTGCCCCTGCTGGCTCGAACTCATCTTCAATAACCGATAGCCACAAGCCCCGCCCACTTCCCCCTTCCTCGACCACCATGGACACGGACTGTCCCTGACCTCGTTTGGGACTTATTTGCTATTTTTTTTTTCTTCTTTTTTTTTGTGACAGAGTGAGAGAAAAAAGTTCTCCAGAACATTTTACGAAAGAAGAGGGAGAGAGAAAAAAAGAAGAAAGTAAGGAAAACCCATGACGGGTTTTTATTAAAGACTTTAAAAGATTTAATTAAGTGAAATAAAGGTTCAAATGTATTGTTATATATAAATATATTATTACTTGTAAATACGAAGACGTTTTATATGCATCGATATTTATGTATTGTGCAGTGTGTTGATAGAAATAGAAAAGATGCACTTTGCTTAATATAAATGCACACCGGAGAAATGCCAAAATTAAAAAGAAAAAAAAAGTAACAAATCTAATTTATCTCTGTTGTTTGTGTGATTTGTTTCAAGTAAAAACGCTGTTGCAAATATATAATCGGTCCGACTCTGGAGTTCTTCTGTAGGACGTGGACAAATATTCCAATAAAACAAAAAGAAAATTCCAGAATATACAGTTACATTCAGATTCTGCAAATCAGGTTTATTGTCAAAATGTACAGACTTTCAGCTGATTGCGATGAAGAAATCAATCAAAAGAAATTGAAATAATTCAACATGACAAATGCTTCAAGTGGTTTCCCCAAATTCAACTGAAAATGCAACTTATAATGATTCTCCAGTCTCAAAATTATTCAACCCCTTCATGGCAACATCTTTAGTACTTAGGAGAGCACACGTTTGCTGTTATGACCTGCTGCAAAAGAGATGCAGAGCTTCTGGCAGCGTTCCTGAGGAATCTTAACACATTCCTCATGGGCAATGGCCTTCGGTTCGGTAATATTCTTGGGTTTGCGTGCTCCAACCACCTTCAAATCCCACCAGAGATTTTCTATGGGGTTCAAGTCAGGTGACTGTGATGGCCCTGTAGAATCTTCCAGGATGACTTCTGCAACCAAGCCTTGATGGAATTTGAGGTATGTTTGGGATCATTATCCTGTTGTACTGTCCAAGCTTCAGCTTCCTCACAGACACCATGATGTTTTCTTCTAGGATTTCCTGATACTACAATGAATCCATTTCGCCTTCGACACACTGCAGGTTTCCAGAGCCTCAGAGCAGCCGCAGAGCATCACTGAGCCACCACCATGCTTAACTGTGGACAGAGTGTTCTTTCTTCATTTTTCTTCCTCCAGACATGCCGCTGATCCATCGTGCTGAAAAGTTCCAGTTTTGTTTCATCGCACCACAGAACAGAATCCCAAAACTTCTGTGGCTTATTTAGATGATTTTGAGTGATTTTTCTTGTGCTTTTAGGTCAGTAGTGGTAAATGTCTTGGAATTCTGGCATGGAAACCTTCAGCGTTTAGTACACACCATACTGTGCTCACTGAAACCTCAGTGCCTGTTGCCACCAAATCTTGCTGCAGGTCTTTTGCAGTCACTCGAGGGTTTTTCACAACCTGCCTTCTCAGAAATCTGCATGTAGCCGTTGATAACTTCCTTTTTCTGCCCCGTCCAGGTATTTAATATATTTTCGTGCCTAGCCAGTTCAGGTATTTCATGTGCTCCAGCTCAAGCACACCTGGGGAAACCAATGAAGCCCTTGATTAGTTACATCAGGTGCTTGAGATGACACCTGTTTTGCATATTTGTGCTGTTGTGAGGGATTCTATTCAGGGGGTTGAATCATTTTGAGACTGGAGGAGTCATTATAAGCTGCATTTTAGTTGAATTACAGGAAATCACTTGAAGCATTCGTCATATTTAACTATTTCAGTTGCTTTTGATATATTTGTTCATTACAAACAGCTTGAAAATCTGTAAAAGTTTGACAATAAAAATGATTTGCAATGGGGGTTGAATAATTTTGATTGCAACTGTACATCCCTACATGTTGAGAAGTTTCTAATACACATATTTTCCAGATTTTTATGAAAGAGTTATTTATCTTTGAGGAAAACTGAACATCCAGAAAGTTTTACAAAGGTCTGAGCTTTTCACGGTATGAGTCTGGCTCTGTCCTGTATTTATCGTAAACATTTCTTCCACCTTGTTTAATAGCACGTAGGGAACATTTTCGCTTTGTATCTTGTTTCCAGGTTCCTTAAACAACATTACACAGCTCCGAGAAAGAAAATAAGCTTCAGGAAATCATCCAGGGACTAAATGTACTTTCACTACCATATTTTGACAGCTCCTTTGTGTCTGTGTGTATTATATTCCTTCTCCTTTTTAAACACTATTTTAGGGAACACACTCGCCTTCCTCCCTCATTAAGACACTCTGACCTGACAGGAAGGAAGCTGAGATAATGGAGAACATAAAACACACACACACACACACACTTTCCCCTCAGACATTTTTAAAATTTTGAACAGTAAAGAAGTAGCTGCTTTAATTTGGAAACTGGCGCTACGAGGATAATGTAGCTAACAAGTCAAGCATGATGTAATCATCCATTTATTCAGCATTTCAGACTCCATCATGTCCTTATCGGATACTGTTATCTATAAAAAAATAGGAAAAAAGACACCTCAGAGCTAAAACAACAGTCGTATCTCCATCTTGTAGCCAATTTAGCACAATGTTTTGTGTCACTCCATGCAGGTAGTTAGCGTAGCACAGAGTTTTTTGGTTTTTTTTAGATGTGATCATGTTGGTACAGTTTGACATGTTTACAGATTTCAACAGAGATTATTTCTACCTTTTTTCTACGAACAAACTGTTTTATTGAAGGAAATGTTTTCTTCAGAGGCACATCCATGTCTCAGATTTGCTAAGTCTATGTATGCAATGCTAAGCGTCCCATGCTTGTTAGCCAAAATGAAAACCACCTAACATATCTGTGGAGGAGTACAGAGGGGGAAATCTTTGTAAATGTAACTCCTGCCCACAATAATATGAGAAAACAGGTGTTAGTATAATGAGCATTAGCATAAGATTGTACTTAATAATAATAATAATAATAATAATAATAATAATAATAATAATAATAACGAACTCTTGTGTTATTAGCATACTGTTAGCATAGTGTAACTGCAGAGTGGTGTGTTAGGAATAAAAGGGATTTAAAAGAGAAAACAGGTTCGACATGAACACACCACTTTTCCAATATTTCAATTCCGAGCTGTAATTCCCAGCACACAAAATACTGAACATTTTCTTCTTTAATTCACTGCTTTAATTCAGTGGAATGGTGGGGGAAGGGTCTGATTCCAGACAGCTGTCTAGACGCAGTCCCTCGTGCTCCTCCTCCTCCTGCTGGGTCTCATATGGGTGTCTGTTGGGGGGATTAGGGCCGTAAGCCTCCTTTACGCACCACGTCTGAGCTCAGACATACATTCCTAAAACCCAGATTCCCCTGTAACCCCCACAACCTGAAGGCAGCATGGCAAGGACAGCCAAGCGGAACGTGATCTGCAAGGTTAGGGGTCAGATTCCTAATTGAATGTTATGAGCAGGAGGTCTTGTCTACCGCTGCATCTCTAGCTCAATGCTGAGCATCAGTATTGTCACCGTGCCTTGCATGTCACTCTCCACTAATGCGCTTAAAGCTGAAGCCACAGCCTGAGCTGCTTTAACCATGAGCCCTCGGAAGGTGATATGTGTTTCTCTAATTTGATAGATAGATAGATAGATAGATACTTTATTGATCCCCGAGAGGAAATTCAAGGTCCCAGTAGTACAAGACACACAGTGCGACATACAATACAGTAACATAACAAAGACAGGTTGTACATGCGGGCTAATATAATCCATAAGTCCATAAACGTGTATGCAGTAAAAACAGTATAGTTATAGAGGGTCAATTGTGCAAAAACGTGTATGAGATGGACAACACACATTTTTATAACACTGCTGTAGGAGGTCAACAATGATGTATAAGAATGTATGAAAGAAAAGGTGAAGAGGCGGATAGACTATAGAGAGAAGTCTATCTCACCTCTTCCTCTAAGTGAAGCGTTAAAAAGTTGTATGGCCCTAGAGACAAAAGACTTCCTCAGCCTATCAGTTGAGCATGGCAGTGAGCGTAGCCTCCAACTGGTCAAGCTCTTTCGCTTCACGATAACGTTGTGGAGAGGATGACAGTCATTGTCCAAAATGTTGATCATTTTGTTCAGTGTCCTTTTGTCTGACACTGAAGTGATACACTCCAGTTCAGCTCCCACAACAGAGCCAGCTTTCCTTACCAGTCTGTCTAGTTGTCCAGCATCCTTCTTAGTGCTTCCTCCCCAGCATACCACAGCATAGAAGAGGACACTGGTAAGAATTTGGCAGTGCAGTATCAGAATGAACTTTTGTTTTGTAAGATAGGACTTCTTGCCTCACACCTCCAGGGTTGGGGGTCCGATTCCCAATGCTGCCATGTGTGTGCGGAGTTTGCATGTTCTACCCGTGTGTCGGGGGTTTCCTCTGGGTACTCCGGTTTCCTCACCCAGTCCAAAGACATGCATGGTAGGCTGATTGACATGTCCAAAGTGTCCGTAGTGTATGAATGGGTGTGTGAGTGTGCATGTGATTGTGCCCTGTAATGGATTGGCACCCCGTCCAGGGGGTACCCCGCCTTGTGCTTCATGCTCCCTGGGATATGCTCCAGGTTCCCCCTCGACCTTGAAGGATAAGTGGTATAGAAGATGGATGGATGGATGGATGGATGGATGGATGGATGGATGGATGGATGGATGGATGGATGGACTTCTAGCCTGCACCGTGACATGCACTTTTACACTGCAGAAAGACTTCGTTCAATATTGTGTTTTCGATACGTTCTTTAAACGTTTATATTTTCAATCATTCATATTAGAAAGATTTCCTTTTAAAACCTACATTACACTTTATTTCATTTATTGTTCCTGAATTTTCTTGAATAGTCGAAGTAATCTCATTTCCTTAGTTGTATAAGCTGACATTCATCTTACACTAATTTCCCACAACTTTCAATAACTGCAAAAATACAGCTTCCCGTTTGTTTCCTTGTTGCTATTTCCTCATATTTGATCCTTTTTTGATGTTGTTGTAATCATTAATCACATCTCATGTGTAGCCAGTAGAGACTGTTGAGTAGCGAGAATGTGTCTGTTTAAAACACACACACACACACACACACACACACACACACACACACACACACACAGATGCCTGTGTTAGTGGTGCAGTAGTCTCAGAGAGAGATAAGATGAGGAATGCTTGTGTCTCACACTCACTGCTGCCAGTGTGTCTGCCCCTCAGAGAGAGGAAGTTCCCTCGACTCAGCAGGCAGTTTAATGAATGGACTGCACTTCTCCCAGCTGCCCCGCACCTTCACAGACCTTCTGCTCAACGAGAGACGTCCGTACTGACAAAGAAACCTTACAAACATTGTTGTAATAGGTCACAAGTGCCTGATTCACGCGCAGCTCCTGGATACGTATGTGTAATGTGGAATTAATCAGATCTTCATGGAATATATATATATATATATATATATATATATATATATATATATATACA
>JAFFST010052749.1:42401-52401 GCA_022414735.1 Noturus placidus
GTGTGTGCTGGCTTGTGAATCAATAAAAAATGTTAATTACAAAAAAAAGAACACACACACTGCAAAAAAAAAAAAAAAAAAAACACAGAAACTAGAGTGATTTCTTTCCTGCTCACTTGACCTCTGTACTTTGCATTTTAGTTTAGTAGTTTGTGCACAGTAGTATAATAGTCAATTGTGAAAAGAAAAGAAAAACATCCTGAAATACAGTCTTAACTCAGAAGTAAGTTATGTCTTTAAGCTCTAGTCATGTACCTTAATTAAGTTTGAAAGGTACGCTATTTTCACTTTCTCAGGTAACTTGTGGTGCAAAAGACCTTCCCCGTGACGTGATACACAAACCTCTGACAAGGTTTGGACCCCAAAAGTGTCCTGGTCTTTCCATGTGTGCTTTTGTTTGTGTCAACCTAAGCACTAGTCTCTCTTAAACCAGAACAACATCCCCCCTCCATCCCTCTTCAGCCAACTCTGGGGGCAGATAAGGAACTTTAATGACCGTCTGCACTGTGTCACAGGGGAAAGGGGCGTCTGTCTGCAGGGGGCTGGGGCAAAAGGAAGACAAAAAGAGAGGTTCAAATACTGGACAGACAAGACACAGAAGTGAAACAGAAGGTTCACTGAGAGCTTGCCCTGAATTGTTCAAACCTTTACAGTACGAAGCCTACTGTCAGCCAAAGCCAAGCACACTAAAGCCTTGTTTCCTTAGTTACATATTAAATGTGGAAATCATTCGCATATTCCTATACCACAACCCCCCTCCAAACCTTTTTCCTCTTCCAGTAACGTGCCAGACTCATTTATGGCACCTCACCACTGACAAAATGATGGGAAGAGGCTAGATCAGTGAGTAAAGATGAGACTAGCAGGCCTTAGTTTCACCGTTGGGGCCAAACATGCTTGTTTGCCTTTTTTTTTTTTAGATCTGGGGGTTGGATGGAGTTTCCTCCGCCTGCAGAATGAAGACAGAAAGTAAGGGAGTTGGCTGGAGGAACATGTGTCATGGCTCATGGATAACGTGCTTCAATACATCGCCAACTGCAATGATGGCACGAAGGCAGCGTGCAAAGGCCAAAAATGATCTTGATTTGAAGTGTGAAATTATCAGATCTGGTAAAGCACCATAATATCTTTCTGCCAAAAACGAAAGGAGGTACTGGTGGAAATATAAGTTATGATAGTAGCATGCATTTACGATTCGTAAGAGGGAAAGGATGAATCATAAGGTTTATGTAATATCTGGCCTATAGTACATTTATTACTCACTTCAGTGAGTATGTTGAGTTGGAAATGGGAATCTCCGGCATTTTCCTGGAATAAGAACGGAGTGCTGGACCAGTGACCTCTCAAAAAGACTCAACACATGGAACGTTTTCTCAGCAATCCTGCCAAACTCAGAACTTCTCTTAGGTAGCTAGAGGAACTTGATCATTATTACCAGTCAAAAACCTCATCAGATTAGACACATACTCTGGTGAGTATTCCTGAGTATTCCTGGGTGGGACTATATTGGGTCGATTTGACGCCAATCATCTTAGTCAGCTTTACGTTATGCGAATTTCATATTCACCCCAACCACAGAAACGAAAGCGACGTCTTCCTGCGTACTCGACCTCTTTATTCCTGAGAGTGAGTGAAAATGCATTTCATTGTTTGTTTTTTTTATAGTATGTGATAATGTTGAATCTTTTTACATTTCTGAGTTTTTCTTTTTAAACAGTTGAAGCTCAGAGCCGAGAATGAGCAGAGATTGATATAATCATGATCTACACCTGGCACAATAAAAAAAAACAAACAAACAAAAAACAAACAAAAAGCCCTTATTATTTCCACTTGGGCAGTTTCTGCAAATGTTTTTCATGTTTGTACGATAACATCTCACAATTTTACAAATCCCAAAAAGTTGATCTGATCTTGCCAAGCTTCCCCAACAATACTCACAACTCTGTATAAATAACTCAGCTGCTCGGTCCCGTGTAACAGTAAGTGGTTAAGTGAGAGGACAGTAAAGCTCATTTTAATCTGTTTTACTAAACCAGACATAGCATGCACGTGGCTTCTGCAAGTTACAGTGCCATGTTCTGTTTATCAGTGACCACGTTTACATGGACAGCAGTAATCTAATTATTGACCTTGCTCTGATTAAGATAATAATGTGATTAAGGTGTTTACATGAGTCGCTTTTAGAATACTCCTGTCATGTTCCCGTTTTACATGTTATAGAACATAATTAGATTAACAGCCTGCATCATTACGTCACCGCGCCACGTCGTCCGACATCCCTCCAGAATTTCATGTATCGACATACAGTTCGTCTTTGTTAGGGTACCGTATACAGTTTTGTGTGTTTTTATTTATTTATTTTTTTACGAATGCTTTAAGTGCAGTTAATTAGTTGTCATGCTGAACGTGCAAATATAAGCCGTGAAGCTTGAAGCCGTGGGCTGGGTCTCAAACCACGTACTTACAGTCTATATAGTAGCAGAGATACATGTATTTTTCCCCACTACAGGCCTATAGTAGGAAAGATTGCAGTTTGGGACGCGGCCAAACTCTCTTGTTCGCCGTAAAAAGTAAAACTGCCGTGTGTGATCGTGTCCTGTCGCAAAATGCGGTGAAAACTCTCACACGACGTTCATAATGTGATCAAGGTGTTTACATGTCTGTAATACACGTCCATAATACGACTAAAACAGGACTACTCCACCTGTCTTCATTCGATTAGAGCTTACTTAGATTATCAGCTTAATTAGATTAAGGTAAGTAAAAATTGCTGTTTACATGCTAGTTTCTTTTTCAAATTATGGTCTTAATCAAGTTAATCATGGATTATTGTTGTCCATGTAAATGCACTGAGTGTAGCTTTAACCTAGCTGGAGTGAACTGTAACCTTACCAGATTCTGTGAAGATCTTGTTGCTAGAAATATGTAACACACCACTTGTGTAAAAATAAAGGGCTGCGGAAACACAACTCCGTCGTTCCGGGTCGCTTTTCAAACGCTAGCACTTTTCAGAAGTTGTTTACATTACATTGTGTATTAGACATGCCTGCACAGGTCTGATCAGACAGAAAATAAGATGTTTATTTAAATATTTTTTTAGTTATAATTAAATGGTAGTGCAGGACATAACAGTGCTTGGATCTACCACTGGTAAATGCTTATTAAACAAAGATAACACTTTACAATAAGAGTACATGAATAATCATGCACTAATACCTGAATTAATACTTACTTAAATATGAACAAATGATGAATTAAGGCATGTACTAATCACGCACTATTGAAGAGCTAACCTTAACTACGACATGAGTCTTACAAATTCATGCGTGCGTAACGACCACCGTACGTGCGTGTTTGTGAGTTAATGGATTAAGTAACACGTAGGAGTAAACTAGTAGGACAAACATGCTCTATAAGAAAGAATATGAATGAAACATGCACAACTACAAATGGTTTATATATTTTTCCATATGCAGCTGCGTCAACAAACATCACTGGATGGCGTTGAGATGAAATTATTGGTGTTTTTTATTAGTGCATCTTTCTACATTCAAAAGGGAGGATCGATGATTGTGTATGCAGCTGCATGAATTCATTAGACTCACGTTTGTAGTTTTAGTAGATTAGCTCTTCATTAGTGCGTGATTAGTACATGCCTTCAGTCATCATCAGTTCACATTTAAGTAAGTATTAATTCAGGTATTAGTGCATGATTATTCATGGACTCTTATTGTAAAGTGTTTAAAAATTTAAACCTTAAAGATCCTGACAGAAAGTGTTAACTAGCTAGCTGTTGATGAGCGTGAAAATGATGAAACTGCAAGAAATAGAGTAGAATTGTGTATTTAAGTAAGTGCATTCTTCTTAAAGCATTCTTTTCCACCCCTCCTTCAACATTAGCTCTTGGTCTTGGTCATCAATTCTCACTAATGTTCATGTTTAAAAGAAGAAGCAGGCCGTGGTTCGAATCGAGCAGGTTGTAGCTCAGGAGCGCGAGAGTTGAAGTGGTCTCGAGAGGTCAGTGGAAAGGTCAGGAATTTGTAGACTTTTCAGCGTGTACTTCATGCTTGAGGAATGTGAGCATGAGGAGAAAATCCAGCGAACAGCCTGGCTGTGTCTCTCCTGCTCTGTTTTGGCAGTTTGGCGTCAACAGACAAACACCTAGATGTCAATTACAACATTGCTGACATTTTATTACACCACTACCGCAACACAACACAACGGCACTCTGCAAACACGAGCTCGATTGACTGGCTGGACAGCCAGAACCTGGGAAAAGGATGAATTTTTCTGGTTGGAAAGAGGAAACGCTCTAAGGCTGGGAGCAGGACAGGAAGGAGAGAATGTGCTATAAGGGAGAATATATTAAGAGTAACTGTGCTGTTAGTCTTCATTTCCTGGCAGCTGAATGGCACAGAACCACAACACCACCAGTCTGGAATGGGAGTAGAGGATATTTCAACATATTTTATTCTGGTGGATTTATTTTTAAAAATGTATGCCAGTTATAAGAATGTGTCTGGAAAAAAACCCCAACATAAATAATAATTTTAACCTGTAAATATAATCAATATATAAATTCTGTATAAACTTTTTTTTTATACTCATTTAGCAGACGATTATCATTATCATTCATTAGCAAAGAAAATGTATAATGAATTAATTAATTTGGTAGCATTTCTACATTTACATTTATTCAATTAGCAGACGCTTTAATCCAAAGCGACTTACAAATGAGAAAGATACAAGCAAAGTGATATCAAGCAGAGAACAATACAAGTAGAGCTAGAATACAAGATCTATTAATTGAGTTCTAGAAGAAGCAAAGTGCGCAGAGTAGAGGTGTAAGTGCCTTTTTTTTTTTTTTTTTCTATTGTGTAGATTGGTATATTTTCTAAAAATTGCCATTATATTAATAACGATCAATGTCAAATGCTAATTTTAAACGGTATTATCAGAGTTTGTTTATTGAAATGTAATGTAGCTCAAAACTAATTGAAGTCACACTTAGAGCTAGAACATTGATAACAGTGCTACTGAATTCTAAATTCTGATTGGTCAGAAGGCGTTGATGAATTTTCTATAACAGCAGCTCGGGCAATAGTTCCAGCTGTGATTCAAATTCCAGGTTTATATTAATGCGTTATAATTTATATAGTAACAATTCACACAGGGTAAGGTGGACATGTCACATAAACTGACTTTAAAACGTGTCCCATCCATCCATCCATCCATCTTCAACCGCTTACTCCTTTTCAGGGTCACGGGGGAACCTGGAGCCTATCCCAGGGAGCATCGGGCACAAGGCGGGGTACACCCTGGACAGGGTGCCAGTCCATCGCAGGGCACAATCACATACACACTCACATTCATACACATACACTACACTTTAGACAAACGTGTGTGCTTGTTAATATGGTGAAGTTTTTGGTATGGAGATGATTAATTTGCATTTTTGGAAGGAGTCTCCAGGGTTTACGGTTTGAAACAGTCAGAAGCAAAGCATTAACATTAGGTTTTCTGACACATTCAGTTCTTCAGGACTGAGGCTGGTGAGGGAATGACTTTATAGCTGTTAAACATAAGTGATAACAGGAAGTAACTTCTTTCATGGATGTTCTACAACTAAATGTAACTATAAATGGATATAAAGTATGGAACACACAGGCCAAATTTCATTAGTCATTCATAACAATGGGTAAGACCAGGGAATATAGCTGTGATGTGCGGCAAAAGGATGTTGAGCTTCACAAAATGGGAAGTGGCTATAAGAAAATAGCACAAGCATTGAAAATGCCCATTTCCACCATCAGGCAATTATTAAGGAGTTCCAGTCAACGGGAAATGTTATGAATCAACCTGAAATTGGACGTGTGTTTATTTCGTCTCAACACACTATGAAGAGGATGGTTCGAGTGGCCAAAAAATCTCCCAGGATCACAGCTAGAGAATTGCAGAAGTTAGTTGTGTGTTGGGGTCAGAAAGTCTCCATGACTACAATCTGAAGTCACCTATATCACCACAAGTTGTTTGGAACGGTTTCGAGATAAAAGCCTCTACTCTCATCCAAAAACAAACTCAAGTGTCTTCAGTTTGCTAGACACTACTGGAGCTTCTAATGGGATCAGGTTCTATGGTCAGATTAAACCAAAATAGAGTTTTTTTTTGGCAATAAACACCAGAGGTGGTTTGAAATACAGCCATACAGAAAAGTACCTCATGATCACAGTTAATTATTGTGGTGGCTCTTTAATGTTTTGGGGCTGTTTTTCTGCCAGAGGACCTGGACATTTTATTAGGACACATAACATCATGGACTCTGTCAAATATCAACAGATATTAAATGAAAACCTGACAGCCTCTGCCAGAAAGCTTCAAATGGGCCATGGTTGGATCTTCCAGTAGGACCATGATCCAAAACATACATCAAAATCAACACAAAAATGGTTTACTGACCACAAAAATCAAGGTCCTGCCATAACCATCCCAGTCCCCTGACTTGAACCCCATAGAAAACCTGTGGCGTGAACTGAAGAGGAGAGTCCACCAGCATGGAGCTCGAAATGTGAAGGATCTGGAGAGATTCTGAATGGAGGAATGTATTCTCCAACCTCATGAGACATTATAGGAGAAGACTCCGAGCTGTTATCTTGGCAAAGGGAGCTATACAAGGTGATGACTAAAAATGTGCCCATAATTGTTGCACACCTATATTTAACAAAGAGCTATTTAACCTGTGTTGTGTTTGCAATTGTTTGATATCAATGAGAGTATTTATTGTGAAATGTTTAGATTAAATAATAAAGACAATATTTCACAGCCTTCTTTGCTCATATTTACCAAGGATGCCAATATTAGTGGAGGGCACTGAACTATATACATGATAATTCTTCTTGATGTACAGCGGCGGCTCGACCAGCTCAACCGAGCAGGTGCACGGTTCGGCCTCAAGATCAATTTAACCAAAACCAAGTAGATGCGCAACGGACAGGTGGCCGACACTACCATCCATGTCGGCCAGCAACAGCTCCAACAAGTCGATAGTTATATCTACTTGGGCCAGGAGCTGACTACCAACCACAAGATTGGCCGAGAACTAGAACGATGATGCCGAGCCGCTTGGGTCAGCTACGGCTCAATTGCCGAGACCGTCACCAATAGCGCCATCGACCCGGACATTAGGGCTGCCCTATTCAACAGCATCGTCCTACCGGCTATGCTCTACGGGGCCGAGACGCGGGCGACAACGGCGGCCGACCGGCAAAATGCCGTGACTGAACGCGCAATAGAGCGCCGCATGATCGGGGTTAAACGGAACGATCACGTCCGCAACGAACAACTGCGAGACATGACCAGGGTGGCAGACGCAGTGGATCTGGCCAATAAGGCCAAGAAGCGATGGGCCGGGCATCTGATGCGGACGTACGAAAGATGGACACGCAAAGTCACCGTCTGGCTGCCGATTGACATCAATCGGCCACTCGGATGCCCCGCAAAACGATGGCGCGACTCGCTACGACAAGATCTGGGACGCAATTGGATGGGGCTCACCCAGGATCGACAGACCTGGGCAGATCGTTGTGGTCTGCGCTGACCACTTTTGGCCGGCAAAGACAGACCGATTCTGGATTCCTCTTCTTCTTCTTCTTCTTCTTCTTCTTCTTATTATTATTATTATTATTATTATTATTATTATTACATGAGCATGGTACACATGGCACAAGCGTCCAAAGAAAAAGAACATTCTGGTGAAAAATAATTTGTCAATGTTTAAAACATAATGTTCAACCCTCAGGGTTTTAAAGATTCAATATTGTAGATGCGCTCTTTCTCTTTAACCTTTCTAAGCTCTCTGCTGCCACGGCAACAAAAAACAATGCTAACAGAGATGATATTAATGCTGTCTCCATTGCTACAGAAAAAGAGAAATCCTTCAAGATGCCTGGCAAAATGATCAACTAACATTTTAATGGTTTCTCCAGTGTACGGTATTAGCACGAGGAGGACAGAACGGATCATTTAAGGCCTGCACTCTTAGAGAAAAGGGTTCTTCAACATTTCCTGTGATAATAGGGGTTCTTAACCTCCTTTTAGAGGTCTACTCATAACATTTTTTGATAGGGAAACTCTCTGTTATAGGAATCCACATGAAATCTTCCTTCAGATGGACAACTGAAGAAGAAAGATTTCCTACATTATTACGTTCATTTTATCCAAAACAACTTTAAGGATTAAAAGATCTTGCTCGAGGGCCCAACAGTGGCTGTCTGGCAGTCCCGGGAATTCTGGGATTTGAACTCCTTTTAATCACCAGCTCCAAGCATTACCCACTGAGTTTCCACTGTCCTTACATACAGCGCTGGAGGAAACTGTCACATTCCTCGGCTTTTTCTTTATATTAGAGTTGGTATCTGTGGAGGCAGCATTAAATACAGCAGTTAGACAGAATAATTGGATGCAGATTAAATAAGAGCAGGATACAGCAAGAGAGAGAGAGAGGGAAAGAGAGAGACAGACAGACAGACAGAGAGAGAGATTGTTCTCTGGCTGTTGTTGGAAAAGCTGAGTCGTGTGAATTCCTATGTGGATTGCTGTAAATGACAGTGAAGAAGTACACACATACATGCAGACAGACACACACTCCCACTTACACACTCCCACAAACCCAATATATAGGCCACGCCCACCTTCAACATGAGGAAAATCTTTATAAATTCTTTTTATACAGTTTTACACATTATACAGTACAAAGAGTCAGTTGGATTTAAAGAGTCATTTGGATCATTCATTCATTCATTCATTCATTCATTCATTTACTTATTTGTGACTAATATTTCTGCCTGTGTTTCACTCTCATTTATAGAAAATAAAATGGCATGTCTTTTTTCTTTTTAGTTTGCATTTAATTAGGTTAGGTTCCCTTCTCCGGCTTGGAGAAGGGGATAAGTTGCACACTTTCAACATTCTTGGTAAAGCTTGGGCTATAAATGCTGAGCAGTGCGAGTCCACAGATGCTTTCATTCCTTATGGACTAATTATTAATCCAGCTACTGATGCTGTATAGCTAATCATACCGAGAATCCCAGACAGGTGTGTTATACACAGGGGCAATAATTTAAAAACCTAAGCAGCAGTCACGATATAGATTCAATTTCAATTATAATTCAAAGCCCTGTCGAAATTTTAAAGATAGGTATTGCCACAAAGACACAAACTATATATCCACAGAGTGAGGAAAAAGGAACTGAGACTCGAGAAAAGGGATCAGCACCAGTGAGATAACAGAAAGAAGAATGCAAGGGAGATTAACAGAGAGTAAAAATCTCTGACGTTCGAAACGAGAAGTCTGTCATTGTTATGATTATTAATCAAAAATATATACGCTTAATAAAAAGCTTATTATTACACTTTTAAAGCTTATTCTTATTCTGTAGCTAATGTTCAGCAATTTTTTTTTAATCCTAGGGTTAGGATAAAATCTGATCTTTTCATGCTTAACTAGATCAAAGAATACTTTTATACGTTGATAAAATAAAGATATCAAATCCAATGCAAGACCTGGAAGACCAAAACCCAGCTGCACCACAGAAAAATAACACTGTTGCTAGGTAACTGGGGAATAGGATGCCAAGCACCAGCTAGGTAAAGACTGAGGCTAATAATTTAGCAAGCAAACACATAGCTGTTAAGCCATTTATATCGATGAACCTGTTCCTCAGATGTGAAATATCTCAAATATTAAGAAAAGACTATATGATTGTGATGACATGAAACATTATTTAAAAAAATAAATAAATAAAGCCAACTGAGCTTTCATAGGTTGTTTTCATAAAAAAAAAAATCTATGTTGCTATGAAAATAAGACAAAGTTGTTTTAGATGTGTTAATAGATTTCTAAAAAACTAATTCCATACCACTAAAATTATGATATGAAAAGTCTTAGCAATTATTGCTAACCAAACTTTCATAGGTTTTCACCATTGTAAGAAATATCAACATT
>JAFFST010052750.1:7544-18366 GCA_022414735.1 Noturus placidus
TTTTCTCCCCAATTTGGTCACCTGCCTATTTCAATCCCATGCTTCAAACACCGGGCAGTGTAACAAACAAAGGAAAATGCTATCTGCCATCTGCATGCATACAGCTCACAGATGCCTGTGATTGGCTCGTGGTGCTGTGGTGGATAGGGAAGCGAGTAATACTGCCCCTCACCCAGAGAGCATCGTTGGGAATTCGAACTCACGAACTCCCAACAGAACGGCGAATGCTTTTCTATTGCAGCACTAGGCCAGCTACAAGGAAAAGTACAGTTTAGTACCTTTATCTCTAAGAGTGCTTAAAGAACCCTTGAACACTTTTTCCAAGAATGTATGTATCCTGCAGATGTATGTATTCTCTCTCTCTCTCTCTCTCTCCCTCTCTCTCTCTCTCTCTGTATCTCTCTCTCTCTCTCTCTCTCTCTCTCTCTGTATCTCTCTTTGTGAAAGGTCAGTTGTGTCCCAAAGGTTTGGTATGAAATATTGGTTGTTGAGGTCTCAATAAAAATTCCATGTTAATAGCTGGCGGGAGAGGCAGCGCCACAGTCCGGAGCTCAGGGAGGAAGACGATGGGTCAGTCCTGGGTATACACTCACGATTCATTCATTTGTACATTATTTGCACATCCTTGGTGCTGTTTGTATACACGCCATTCAATACAAAAATTGAAGTGTGAATTCTGCCACTTTATCTCATTGCAGTGGGTGGATTGGCGTTGATATGCAGCGAGCCAGTGAGCTTCTGAAGCAAACATGCTGTGGGAGTTAAACAGGGTTAAAGCGGTCTTTGCTCTCTCGGAGAACAACACAATAAACAAACGCCCCCTAAACCCCAACCCCCTCCCCTGCCTTCTTATCTATCCCAGCATCTGTGCTGGTGTTGATTGAAATCTCGTCCCCTCCCCACCACCTCATACCCCACTTCTGTTCTTCATGCACGGTGGCATGCGGAAAGCAGGTCAAAATTTAAATAGCTGAAAATAGAACATCTGGCAGGGTGCTGTCGCTCAGCAGTGTGTAATGAAATATGGAAATGGAGGAAGGTGGTGGGAGGGGGTGCTCTTCAAAGAACACTGGAGCTTCTGCACGCCTGGAGCCCCCTTTCACAGGCATCCTGCCTTACCGGCCATACTGCTTTCTTGCTACACGTGCCTGGCATCCAGGTGCCCCACTCTTTTGGCATCGCCAGCTCGTTAGTGCCCGCAGGCTGGCAGAGTCGGCAGCTGGCATCATTAAACTTCAAACTCCATGCCGCCGACCCGGGGTGCCACGGCACCAGGCTGAGACCGCCTGCTCATCCCATGCTGCCAGCAGCTGATTAGCGTCATGCTAATACAACTACAACCCTGTCACCTAAAACTCTGAGCTGCCTTCAAACCCTCTTGTTATTATCTGAGTCTATATCTTACATATATGGCTACATAACAGGATGGCCAAATCTCCTTCCATGCCATGCCTTTAAATATCTGTTAATATGCTAATTTCTTTATTGTTCTCCCAAGATGATGGAACCGTCTCACACACACACACACACAGTCTCTCGTTTTCTTTTTTTCTGAGTTAACCGAGTGGCCCGCTCGTTGGCTGCTTCTGCCGAGCGACTCCCTGTGTGTGTAATTAAGTCGTGAGTGATAACAGTTCAATTATTTGCCCAAACGCGTCTCTTTGGATTCATTACACACTCGCTGATGATGGAGAGTCCCCAGATGCACTGCACAGAGGGGAAATGGGAGGAAGAAGGAGGGAAAAAAACAATGCATCATTGTAGAATTTATAGCTTAACTTTCTTTCTCCTGATCTTCAGTTCAGGAGGTGGCAGGATTTCCAGACAGAGAGAAAGAAGAACAGTGCCAAATGAATGGCATTTGGCTTTAGAGAGATGTAAACAAGCAGCCTGACAGCCGGTTTGACTCTAATCCACATGGCACTGATGGTGCCTGAAGATTCCACAATATTTCTTGTCATTCCATGATGGATCGTTTCTTGTTTATTGAAACAGTCTGAGCTTCTACCACGAGTTTTGCCATTGACGTTCTCACCAGGGCTTCGATTGTCGAGTTTCATATTGATTATTGTGGCACTTATAATGGAGCTTAGTTGGCTCCCATTTTGATTTATACAATGCATTCCACTAAACTCATTTAATTTCACAACATTTCATGCTAGGAAAATGTCTATTATTTCAAAAGCATTGATTGACTTGTTCTTTAAAATAGACGCGACTTTCTTGAGTTACTCGAGTCAGTTGAGTCCATTCACTAGCTCATTAATTTGCACTACCACTTTGCCCCAATTGGTATGTAGTCTGATTATTTCCGACAATATATAGCTCGGGTGACATAAAGATAGCCAAACATAATTACATTATTGTGTTGTTTTATAATTTTGCTTAGATCCAGGCCGATGATGTTCAAGGGCATACAATCTTGTTTGACTATTTCTTTTGAGATCATGCATTGCACTGATTTAGTGGGGTGGCTGTGGCTCAGTGGGTAGAGCGGGTTGTCCACTAATCGTAGGGTTGGATTCGATTCCCAGCCCGGATGACTCCACATGCCGAAGTGTCCTTGGCCAAGACACTGAACCCCAAGTTGCCCCCGATGGCAAGCTAGCACCTTGCATGCAGCTCTGCTACCATTGGTGTGTGTGTAAATGGGTGAATGAGACACAGTGTAAAGCGCTTTGGATAAAAGCGCTATACAAGTACACCATTTAGTTAAGGTGTATTCATTATCGTCAGTAGTTGTTGTAGATACCTGGGAATACTGGGTGCGAGATGGGAATACACCTTGAATAGGATGCCTGCACATCACAGGGCATCACATACATTCACACCTAGAAATTTAGAGTCGCTAATCTGTCTACCAGCATGTTTTTGGAAGGTAGGAGGGAACTGGGAGAAACACACAGACACAAAAAGAACATGCAAAACTCTGCACTGGCATTAATCAGAGCTCAGGATTGCATCCCGTCCCTGGAGCTGCAAGGCAACAACACTGCCTATTGCACCATGTAAACAGCAATTTTTGCTTACCTTAATCTAATTAAGGTCATACTCGAAGTAAGCGCTAATCGAATTAAGGCGGGTGGAGTATTCCTGTTTTAGTTGCATTATGGACGTGTATTACAGACATGTAAACACCTTAATCACATTATGAACGTCGGGTGAGTTTTCACCACATTTTGCGACGGGACACGTACACACACGGCAGTGCGTTTTACGGCGAACAAAAGAGTTCAGCTGTGTCCCAAACCGCATACTTACATATGGCGTGGCGCCGTGACGTAATGACCTTAATCACATTATTATCTTAATCAGAGTAAGGTCAATAATTACATTAATGCTGTCCATGTAAACATAGTCACTGACCAGCTGAATGAAAGAGCTGGGAGTCATCGTTATTAATAAATGTTCCCATGACTGGAAAATTCACTTCCTCAAGAGAAAATGAAGTAGGTTTGGTGTGCGTGCAATTGCAAATTCTACCTAGATGATTCCGTGACAGAAAATCAAAACCAGCAGAGGCTGGTGGCCATGGATATTTGTGGGGCTGGATGACATTAATAACATCGAAAAAAGGAATTCAAAAGGTTATCAGACTTGTGCCTAATAGGCCGTTGAATCTGACAACATAGTCATACATCATACATTCTTGCAGTTCATTTTAAGTGGTTTTAGATGGACCTTTGTTCACCTATTGTATGATTAATATAGCAATTGTGTGCAACACAGTGGAACTAATATCATTAACCAGGATTTCTGATGTATGGACTATCTACTTTGGTGTAGCAACCATGAATGTGGCAACTCTGTCATTAACTCTCCTGTCTGCGACTCATCCTTGGAGCATGGGGCATGTTTTATACTCTTACGGGTTTTGGTGAATTAAGTCTAGACGTTAAGAACTTTTAAGCCCACCTACTTCTAATAATAAGGAGGCCATCGGCTTCTGAGTATTCCTTGCTATATTTTGGAGAGTTGTCATAGAAATGTATTCCTAGTGCTCAGAGTGGTTCTCACGCAGAGTCTTATAGACGATCACGCCAAACCCTGGGAGTCTCAGAAGGCTTTTACTCAGGGCATTCTCTAAAAACAGTGGATTAAATTGAGACAAAATGGCAGACTGTTCTCTTTTATCATCAAAAATTGTTTCATAGGGGAAAGTGATATTTGGCTGCAGTAGTGGTTATAGAGGAATAAACCATGCTGTGACAGAAACAGCTGCAGTCAGGACCGTGCTATTCCTGCTTTACGTGACAGCAGAGGATCACATAATGTGCCATTATGAGTCCAGAGGGAGCAGTAGTGACAAACATAAGGAGAAAATATGGACTTTTGTTGCTGTTGCAGTAGAAAATGGTCTTTGACCTAACTCGTACTGGATGGTAATGAGCAGGATCGACTTTAACTCTTCGCAGACAAGAGACAGTTATAGGAACCCACTTCTGATGTTTCTTTCACATGTCTCTAATTAGCATGGACATTAAAAGCAGGAATGGGGATGTCATGAGGTTAAGAGTAAGAGTGATAAATCACCATTTACGCCATTATTAAGCCATCTGAAGACACATTTACAAAGCTAAGCCAAGTCAATACAACTCTTGACCCTGTTGACCTTTAACCCATAGTTCATCCAGAATAGGAACTCTCCAACAAGCTTCCAGAACTGTAACTCCGATTCTGGTATTTACATACGAGTCTCAAGCGCCAACAGAAGGCTATGTTAAGTGAAGTTCAGTTGATCCACTAAAGCTAACCTGAAATCAATCTTGTTTGATCATGTCCTTGGTTATATTGTGCAAAATGCATCTGTACTAATTACATAAAAGACAAGATTCTTCTCTATGCGGTGAGGCTTTCTCACCTCTAAATGGGCTGTAAAGATTTGACTATGCCACTGAATTATGGACGGGACAAAAACACAATAATCAATCATTTACCATTTGTAACACATTGAGAGGTTTGCGTGAGCTAGCACAAACTTTAATCTAATCCTTTCTCCATTCCCAGCACATGTACAGGTTTACATACGGTAATTATGACCTTACTCTTGGGACATTTTTATTTTCCTCCATCTCAACCATCTCTATTGAGCATGCTGGTGGCGTTGGGAAGGTGAGCAGTCCTTCACGATTGACTGCAGATTAGCATCTAGATCACTTGCACAATCCAATCAAATTCTGATGAATGAAAAGGCAATCCTGCTTTGTCCAAATAAGCAGGTTCATTCAGAAATACTGTCACATTGAGGGGGGTTGGGATGTTTCATGTTAGAATGTTTCATGCAAGCTGATCAGTCAAGACCATGTTTACCAGCTCTAAAATAACGCATAATCATTTTTTAAGGTCCGTTCACCATTTATGGTGAAATTCAACATTGAACCTTGGTAGGTAAATAATCTAGAGTAGGGTTATGGCTGAATATGAGTACATACATAATACCTAACTGATAATGCACTTTTTAAAAAAGAAAACTTGCCTGAAATGTTCACAGTGTATCTTGTTGACTAGGGGTATGTATGTATTGAGAGTACGAGCCTGTGGGATGCACCAAAAAAGTCACGTGAGCAGGAGATTTTTATTTCATGCGTATGGGTTTGAGCAAGCTGTCAGTTATGAACCTTATGGGACAAAGACCATGTTTATTAACATGAACATGCAGAAATAAGGGATGAACTTACAGTGTCCTTAGTAACAGCCTGATCGGGATCACAGCGGTTTAAATCAGGATTCCAGTTTGTTTATATCTTGGGCAGTAAAATGAACTAAATTAGTTTGAAAATAGCACGGGAATGTAGAAACAATCAATAACTGTGCTAGTGGGATTAAAAACAGTTATATGGACACATCTCTAGTTAATTATGAACTGGAGTGATGTAGCTGAGGTTGAGCCAGAATTCACACACCATCCCGACAATGCTGCCATTTTTATTGCTGTATTCCCTCCAGTGTTTCCAGGAGAATAGTGTTTAGGGCTTCATATTACAATTTTTTTTGAAAAACCACTCTGGTTCAGGCCACGCCCACTTCAGGTTTAAATCGGAATACAGATACAGTTGCAATCAAAGTTATTCACCCCCCATTCCAAATCAAATATACAGACTTTCAGCTGTTTACAGTAAACAAATCAAACAAAAGCAATTGAAATAGTTAAACATAATGAATGCTTCAAGTGGTTTTCCCAAATTCATCTGAAAAGGAAACTATTAATGATTTCTCCAGTTTCAAACCCCCTGAGTAGAATCATTCACAACAGCACAAATATGGTAAACAGGTGTTGTCTCGAGCACAACTGATGCAAATACTCAAGGGCTTCATTTAGTTGCATCGGGTGTGCTTGAGCTGGAACACATGAAATACCTGAACTGGCTTGGGGCGGAAAATAAATGAAATACCTGGATGGAGCAGAAAAAGGAAGCCATCAACGGCTGCAACCAGATTTGTGAGAAGGCAGGTTGTGAAAAACCCTCGAGTGAGTGCAAAAGACCTGCAGCATGACTTGGTGGAAACAGGCACTGAGGTTTCAGTGAGCACAGTAAGGCGTGTACTAAACAGAAGGTTTCCATGCCAGAACTCCAAGACGTACACCACTACTGACCCAAAAGCACAAGAAAAGTCGCTCAAAAGCATATAAATAAACCACAGAAGTTTTGGGATTCCGTTCTGTGGAGCGATGGAACAAAACTGGAACTTTTTGGCTCGATGAATCAGAGGTATGAAGAAACAACACACTGTCCACAGTCAAGCATGGTGGTGGCTCGGTGATGTTCTGGGGCTGCTTTGCATCTTCTGCCACTGGAAACCTGCAGCGTGTGGACGGCGAGATGGATTCATTGAAGTATCAGGAAATCCTAGGAGAAAAACTCATGCCGTCTGTGAGGAAGCTGAAGCTTGGGTGTCATTGGACCTTCCAACAATGATCCCAAGCATTCCTCAAATTCCACCAAGGCTTGGTTGCAGAAGTCGTCCTGGACGATTCTGCAGGGCTATCAGAGTCACCTGACTTGAACCCGATAGAAAATCTCTGGTGGGACTTGAAGAAGGCGGTTGCAACACGCAAAACCAAGAGGAATCTTAGCCCATTGCTCATGATGAATGGGCTAAGATTCCTCAGGAACACTGGCAGAAGCTATGTATCTTGTTTGCAGCAGGTCATAACAGCAAAAGGGGGCTCTTCTAAGTACTACAGGTGCTTCCCATGAATAATTTTGAAACTCATTATAAGTTCCATTTTCAGATGGAATTTAGGGAAATTTGTTGTTCGCATTCGTTGTGTTGAACTATTTCAATTGCTTTTGTTTGATTTGTTCATTGCAAACAGTTGAAAGTCTGTATATTTTGACAATAAACCTGATTTGCGATATGGGTTGAATCATTTTTATTGCAACTGTATTTAGAGTGCTAAACATATATAGATACAGATACTAGATAAACAAGCCAAAGAACACTTTCAGGCTCTCGATTCAAACTTTTTTTTTTTTAATTTCCATAGTTCCCTAAGCCTACGGAAGACAGTCTAACTCAGGATTGAAAATATGAGGACATTCTCTGTAAATTCTGTGAATCATCACTGACATTTCCCAGGAACATTTAGGTCAATTTGACTCACTTACATACTCTTTCAGATGATTTCTTGGAACATGCTGTCCTATTACTAAGAAAGATGCAATATCTCCATGACAAGTAAGTTAGTAAACCAATGCAGTTCAAACACTGACCACCTGGGGACACTAATGCTTATATTTGTCAGAGTGTGTCAGCCTGCCAGTGTAAAGCTGCTGTACAGCATTGACCTGTGCTGCTGTGGAGAATCTGGACAAGTAGGCTGAGCTTGACCTGTGTGTTCCCTTGGCAGGAGATCTCTTTCCTGGGCATAAGGCCTCATTCCTGAGCATGGCAAGGGAACAGTGTTGAGGGAGGGGGCATGAGGATGGATCAGAATCTACGTACACCATTTGTCATTGCATAGGCACCAGGGAAGTGAGGTTGCCAGTCATGTGGGCAGTGTGGGACAGGTGTTCCCACCTCCACCAGCTGCCATTACTCCAACATCTCTGCTGCTACAGTGAGCAAAGCTTTTCTTCATCTTCCGTCTGTGAAACTTTTTAGTCATCTGGAATGTCAAGAACACATATTGTCTTGAAGACTTTCAGATCTTTAGTGTTATCCTTATTTCTCTCCCTGCTTTCGGGTATAACTTGTGTTTAGCTATTTATTTTTTTCTTATTATTCTTTATTTATTTTATTCAAACTGTTGAATGAAATAAATCACCACATGGTGGTGACGCAGGTAGCATTGGCAATTTCCGCTCCAAGGTCCTCGGTTTATCTTGGTTCTCCAGTTTCCTCTCACCACCCAAAATATATATTTGTTGGGGAACTGGGTACTCTAAATTCCCCTTTGGTGTGATTTAAAGTGTGCATGGTGTCATGTGTCGCATTAAGGGTGCATTCCTGCCTCACTCCCCATGATGCACTCTACGCTCTGGATCCACCGTGACCCCTGACCAAGATAAAGTCGTGCAAATAGTCATTTTTTTAAGCATGTACCATAACTCATGTGTCTACACTGTATAAAAATGGGTCCTTTGCATGATTAAGATTTCCAGCTTCATAAAGATTAATACCACTGTCGTTGTTAGAAGCACGATTGTTGTACGCACGGAAGAAGGTAAAAATGTTAAGTCGTAACACCCATAGAGGGCGCTACGGGATTATCACACAGCCAGCAGGTCCAGGGACCCCACATTCTGATGGGAAATGGAAGGTTTGTGACTGCTTGGCGTCTCTGATTAGTATTCTCTGCTGCTCCAGATGGGAATTGAATAGTGAGGTCTTTACACAACAGCCACCTCCATCACCACAAAACTGGAACCAACCCAAAGCTATGACTAGCGACTATTTATGTGTGTGTGAGTGAGAACAAGCATTATCGATTCCAGCGAGTGGACTGTTTCCATTTAGTTGCAAATTGATACAAACACTAGATGGGAATTTAAAGAACACGCATTCACGTGTGCCTGATTAGTCATCGTACAGCCAATTATCAATTACAGTCGTGCTTTATGTTGCATACATTCTGCATAAACATTATCGCACTGCTCTTTTTTTAAAAATAGAAATCTAATGGAATTGTGCTGGCTGCATTAGAGAACATATAATGAGGAAGCCTTGGGGTAATTTGTTCAGTCCTGAAACTCTAGAAGTGCAATCGGCTGTAATGAGTCTACATACTGTTCATGCTTGTGTTCAAAAGACACAATTAAGTGAAAGCTTACCACAAGAGCCGACAACTCATTAGGCCAGAGTCCTGAGGCAGTAATAATAGTAAGCGCTTTTAAGCCTCCCCCAGCTATCACGTATCTCTACATGCAAAAAGCTGTTCTATTTGAGAGGATCCATGTTGAGCGACAAAGAGTAGATTAATTGCAGTTAGGATCTCTTTTGTGCATGGCAGCTATAAGTTACTGGAGGGAAAAGAAACTGCTGTGTATTGGCAATTCAACCAGACGCAGCACAGATTGCAGACTGAAGTTCCCTTGAGAATGTTTCAGACAGAGATGACACACACGCTGAAACATCACACGCTGTATCACACAATATCACTTAGCCGTAGATCAAATGAACGAGGAAGTGCTCTCTTGAAGAATTTGACTGGTAATGGGAGTACTGGGAGTAACGTCTCTCGGGTTTTCATATCAGTCATCCTTAGAGAGGTGGATTGCCTAGTCACATATCATAAATATGAACATGTGGGGTTAGAAAGCAGGGTCAGAGACTATGGTTCTCCTGGAAGAGGGTAAGGGCCTAACAGATGCGACTCTTATTGACCTCTCAATCTTATAATCAATGGCTCAGAACCTTACTCACAGACCTACACTTCAACTTCTTATTCAGGAAGAAGTCTTTGACCCAGAGTTTCCTATTTTATTCTATGGATGGTTATAGGTTCTTTCCTAAATAAAATCTTCTATCCTTCTCAGACTCTCTGTTAAAGGGTTTCAAATAGAACCTTCTAGAGCAATGGGTATTCAATTGACAATTGACAGGTCAGGAACATCATTTATGTACATTATTTATGTGATTGGATAAGCTGTGACACAGGATCTGTGACAGACGCCGCTATGGGTCATGTTTTTTCCCAACAAACCTTCATAGGTTATGCTCGAGTATTTTTTGAGGGCTCAGTTTGATTGACTGAAATACTGCATCAGTTGAATGATGACCTCATCAAAAATCTCACTCCTTCTAAACCAGGGGTCGGCAACCCGCGGCTCCGGAGCCGCATGCGGCTCTTTCATCCTTCTGATGCGGCTCTGTCACGTCTCGTGACGGCGGAGAATGAGGCAGGACGCAATTGCAGTGCGAACCGTGCTTTATTTACAAACAGTGTCAAACAGTGTAATCCCAAACGTAAATCCAACAGAGGTAATCCAGAGATAGGCGAGGGTCAGGCGATCAGCAAACAACATACACAGGGCTAGGCAAAAGTCCACGTGTTTAGAACTGTCAGTCAAGTCCGCTTCGGCGCCGAGCAAATCCATGGCGCATGCGCACTGCTTCCGGAGGATCCATGACAGGCTCCCGGTGGCTTTTGAAAATAATTAATGAGTATTTAATTAAAATGTATTTTATTTTAGTTTGTTCGTTTTTAAAATGTAATTCTAAATTTGAAGATTATGGTGATCTTGTAACATCTAAATAAAACGTGTTAAAAAATGTTATGTCGCTGTTACTATGCGTCACAACCGCCAATGTGCGACACCCGCAACGCGCGATTTTATGCGTCACAACCGCCAATGTGCGACACCCGCCAGCGCGCGAT
>JAFFST010052750.1:18445-40356 GCA_022414735.1 Noturus placidus
GGAACTGATGCGGAAGGTTGATCTGAGTAAAAATCACTTCAACAAGTGGATGAAGTCTGCAAATGCAAGTACATATGCGACTTTTGTTTGAGTTTGAATATTTTATTTGAAAGTAACCTTCAATCCAACGTCATTTTTTCGGAGCTCAAAATGTTTTGTTGCATGCAGAAATGTAATTTTGTTTTCTCTGCAGTCGTTCATTGATTTCATAAATGCAACAGATTATAGTTTGTTTGTACATAGCATCAAGGCAAAAAAAAAACGTTATATGCAGTGTTATTTCATTTTAAATGTCAAAAGGATTTTGCGGCTCCCAGTGTTTTCTTTACTGTGGAAAACAGGTCCAAATGGCTCTTTGAGTGGTACAGGTTGCCGACCCCTGTTCTAAACCAACCCAAGGAATTCCAGTCAAGGCAGGGAAACATGAGGACGATTTCTGCCATCAGGGCCAACTTGTGGTTCAGTGTCTCACCCAAGGACACTTCGGTATGTGGAGTCACGTGGGCCGGGGGCCGGGAATCGAACCACCAACCCTACGATTAGTGGACAACCCGCTCTACCAACTGCGCCACATCCATTTAAAGTACAGCACAGCAGTGTACCAACATATCAGTGGTCAATAGCAATGTCTGCTGTTGAGAGTGCTGTATTATTTGAATTGAATTGATTTGAATTGCTCTCGGCTCTTCTCCTGGAGATCGACACGATATCGAGAAAAGTATGTGGACACCAGGCTATCATTATATATGCTTTTTGAGCATCCCATTCCAAAGTTGGTCCTCACTTTGCTGCAACAACAGCCTCCACTCTTCTGGGAAGGCTTTCCACTAGATTTTGGAGCATGGCTGTAGGAATTTCTTCTCTAAACTAGTGGCTCTCTGTTAAAATCTCTCTTACAGCAGTGGTAGCTTAGTGGTTAAGACATAAGAGTTTAAATCCCACCAAGCTGCACTGCTGGGCTCTTGAGCAAGGTCCTTAACCCTCATCTGCTCAGTTGTATAAAAAATGAGGAAATGTAATTTGCTCTAAGGGCATCAGCCAAATGCTATAAAATGTCAATGTAAAATTAGTTCTGTCTATAAATATGATCAACTTATGACCTAATGTGATTTGTCAGTGGAAACATCCGGAATGAAAAGCTCTATGACTAAGAATAAATAGCCAAAATATTAACGCACACATTTGATTGATGATCCTAATATTTGAATCACTGTGAATATATTTTAGAATTGAAGTGGGATTAATTATGCTTCAGTAAAAGGGTAGATCTAAACAGAAATGTTTAGGAACCGTTTTCCTGACGTAATGTAAAGTTTAAGTTTATCCAAAAAGCAAAAAAAAAAAAAAAGATCATCATGCTTGCCAGAGAGCTTCAAATCTTGTGTTTCTATCATACAGCGATGCATGTGTGTCTGTATGACTCCGGTAGCATCTGGCACAAATGCTCTAAATCTTTTATATCCACGTTTTATGCGAAGTCTAATTCCATTCCAAGATATTGCTTTCATTTTTCTCCCATATCATCATCACTTTAACAGCGATTGGTGTTCTCATGAGATTAGCTTACCTTTTCGGCAGGCTCACCTTCCCCCCCTTGCTTTCACACTCACCAGCTTACATCACTTGTTCTCTTGGACACTTGTGGTCTCTCCAGGAATCATTATGCCTATCTTCTGATCATCCGTTATCTGTGACTGAACATATTGGGTTATTGATTTTACCAGGCGCCATTTTAGAGGAAAAGAAGAAGAAGAAGAAAGAAACGAGGTACGGAAATGACAGCCAGGGCGAGTGGGAGAGAGAGGGGGCATATATCATACTATTATCAATCTATTTTTTTTTTCTCTTGTTGCAACTTGCCATTTTTCAGCCTCTCATCCTCGCCCACACCACGTAAAACCTATGGTACAATTTAGTTCAGTAGAACTTCATGTAGGATGTCGTCAGTGTCCGTATTTCTTCCTCTGTTTTTCTTTTCCATTATTCTGGACCATGATTACTGGGTCCCTCCTCCCATGCTGGTTTAAATAAGATATCACTTAAATATTAATTTTCAGTGACACCAGGCTCTTCACAGGAAAAATAAGTGAGAGAAAAAAAAAGAAGCTCAGTGGCTTGTAATTGACTGCAAGAGGGCAAGAGTATGCTAGCTGAGAAATGAGAAGTGCGGGCGCACATGAAAATTTGGCTGGCACTGATGTTGGATTGAGCCAGTGCCATCTGAGAATTTAACGTCAAGTGAATTGATTTATATTTGAAACGATGTTGGTGATTTTGCAGTCAAACTATAGACAAACAATAGAACCGATTGTTTTTCTTTTTTTTTTACAAACTGTAGTGAGTTGCATGGTATATTTGTGTAAAAATCTCCTTACAATTACATATTCAGATTGATAAGCTGATGACATTACGTAAGTAACCCATAAAATATGCATTCTGATCTCACCGGAGAAATGATCACAAATGACACGGTCCGGACCCGTGGATCGCTGTTATAAGCCACGACAGAAACCTGCATGAGTGTAAACCCAGTATTTACAATTTCCACAATTTTCCAGCAGTTCTGTATTCAAACAATATCAAAATATCTTGTGACGAAGATAATACCAAGCCCTGATAGAGTACAGCCTTTAAATGAGTGAAACGTCAAGTCAATCGCTGCGAAGTCTTGCTATGCGATTAGGTACGGAGTATTTCCGAGCCTTGTGTCCGCTAGCGTCCTGTCTCTCGTCGCATTTTACACAGAGTATTACATCATCCCCTATTATCACCAGAATGCTGTGATTTACATTTACATCTTATTAGTGTACCGGAATCCCGTGTCTACTTATTCACACACAACAAAGGCAAACGTCAGTTCAACCACTATCTAGATCTAAAAACGAAATAACACCGCCGTACGCCATCGACATGTCTGTATGTCTCTACTACCTGTCATCAGCGTCAAGCTTATAAACATAGCACAGTTTTTCTCTCTGTACGCATCACAGCACAACCATGTAGACCTCATGCTTAACCAGTTATTCATTTATTTATTTTTGGCAAGTACTCAATCCCTAAGTATCAGCTGGGGCTCAAAGTCATAATGCTTCTGTAATAGAATGCAAGTCAATAGTGATTTATTTACTTTAATTCACTTTATATTATAATGCTATATAATAGATAAATATATATAATAATTACAAGTCATTACCGTTGTATATATTGCTTGTCTAAGCATGTAGTAATTTATGTGAAAGCTACCAGGTTTGTACAGCAGTACTTGGTAATGATTAGTCAGTCCTTGTGTAGCTCTTACAGTGAGTAATTACTTCTCATTGTTGCAAGTTGCAAGAAGCAAGACATTCTGAATACGTATATGGCTCAGTCGGTAGAGCGGGTTGTCCACTAATCCACTAATCGTAGAGTTGGTGGTTCGAATCCCGGCCCGGGTGATCACATGCCGAAGTGTCCTTGGGCAAGACACTGAACCCTAAGTTGCCCCCGATGGCAAGCTAGCACCTTGCATGCAGCTCTGCTACCATTGGTGTGTGAGTGTGTCTCATTTGTAAGTCGCTTTGGATAAAAGCGTCTGCTAAATGAATAAATGTAATGTAAATGTATATAATAATCGATGCGGAAAACAAGTATATCAGATTAGTATCAATAAATATTTAATATTTATCTAATCTTTTCACATAGATACAGTGCCCTCCACTAATATTGGCACCCTTGGTAAATATGAGCAAAGAAAGCTGTGAAAAATTGTCTTTATTGTTTCATATTTTGATCTTTTGTTGAAAGAATTCACAAAAATACTCTGCTGTCATGGATATCAAACACAGGGTTATCCAAAAATATATATGTATTTGTTAAATATAGGTGTGTGACAATTATTGGCACTCTTTTAGTCAATACTTTGTGCTACTTCCCTTTACCAAGATAACAGCTCTGAGTCTTCTCCTATAATGACAGATGAGGTTGGAGAATACATGGCAAGGGATCTGAGACCATTCCTCCAAGCAGAATCTCTCCAGATCCTTCACATTTTGAGGTCCATGCTGGTGGAGACTCAAGGGCGAAACCATGTTATGGACATTGGGGGGGTGGGGGTCCAAGCGCTAACAAGCCAAACTTGCAAAATTTGAAACTGAAAACGTGTATATAGAACATAATTTTAGGATTACAGTTACTGTTTGAATTCACGTGGTTTCTGAGTGATAGAAGCTCCCACAGCATGGGGAAACTGCTAAAATACATCACCGAACTTCCATTGAGTCTGGGCGAAACCAAGTGTACAATTAGGACACACACACACACCAATTTTCCTTAACAAACGTGAATATATTAAAAAAAGAATAGAAATAAATAAATAGATAAATAAAATAAATAGAATAGATGAAGAAAAGACCGTTGGAGATCCGTTGGCAGGGAAAATTAAAGCGGAACATATAGAAAATATTTTCTCCTGTATATTGGGGGGACAGATTGGTATTTCCTCAACATTGGGAGGGTCACGACCCCCCCCAAAGAGTGCGTGGTTACGCCCATGTCGAGACTCCTCTTCAGTACACCCCATAGGTTTTCTATGGAGTTCAAGTCAGGGAACTGGGATGGCCATGAAAGTGTATCATGTTTTTACTGTACCATTATTATCTTATGTCTTATAATTAAGTGCTAAAGTATATGAGTTACCATCTGCATACATTTCATATTCAATATAAAATGTGTGCCTTGTTAAAGTATACCATAAAAAGTATTACTTGTTACTTCTCGCCATTCAGATGAGGACGGGTTCCCTTTTGAGTCTGGTTCCTCTCAAGGTTTCTTCCTCATATCATCTTAGGGAGTTTTTGCTACCATTACCAGCTCTGCTACCATTGGTGTGTGTGTGTGAATGGGTGAATGAGACACAGTGTAAAGTGCTTTGGATAAAAGCGCTATATAAGTGCGCCATTTACCATTTAGATACCGGGCCTCTATAATTTCTTTTATACATGTGCACTATTTGCTTATAATTTTTGGAATTCAATTTTAATAATGTTGCATATTTACATGCAGTTAACTAATAAAGCTTCATTGTCTTGAATCTGCTGGATGAATAAAGCTAGAACGAGAGTAAATTAAGTGAGATTATCAGAAAGTTGCTTACTAGAGATATAATTAAAGACAGCAGCAACAGACAGCAGAGCAGAGGCAAGACCATCTGGCTGTGGACCCGTCCTGTGCAGAGCTGAAGTGGTCACATATAATTTCAGTGCTCATCATCACTCTGCTCTGCTGTTATGTTTGGGGCAAGTGAGTGTGTGTGGTATAAAATGAAGTGCCAACTTGGGATGTGGTCGCTTTTCAAAGAACTCCCGGAGATCTGCGGAATGAAGGCATATGCTGGTGGAGTACGACATACAGTATATAGGCAAGGATTAGCTTTTCAAGGAAGCCAAGCATTTCCCACCAAACTTCACACTTAAGGGGTTTTGACTGGCGTTCAACACAGTGGCAGGATATGCCACATTTTAGATCTCGGCCTACACTATGCTATGATCTGCATTCAGAGTTGAGATAGATATGCACCCTCACTTCCACTTCAATAACTGCCACAGCACATTTTTCACCCTCTAAATATCAACGTATAGCACTGAAATATCTTTAACAGACAGCACTGAGCTGTAAATGAGCCATAATAAAGTGTGTAAATACAGAATACTCTATGGAAATCTCAAAGCCAAGAACTTCACAGTGTAAAGTTTCCACATTAATAAGGATCTGATTTATATTACCGTTGTATGAAAGTGCTGGCAGTTTTATAGGATTCCAGCAAAAATAAAAAATAATAATCTGTCAAAAACAGATTGGCTGGGCGGCTGTGGCTCAGTCGGTAGAGCGGGTTGTCCACAAATCCTCTAATCGTAGGGTTGGTGGTTTGAATCCCGGCCCGGGTGATCACATGCCGAAGTGTCCTTGGGGAAGACACTGAACCCTAAGTTGCCCCCGATGGCAAGCTAGCACCTTGCATGCAGCTCTGCTACCATTGGTGTGTGTGTGTGAATGGGTGAACGAGACATGCTTTGGATAGAAGCGCTATATGAGTGTGCTATAAAAACGACTCATTAATGTGATTATCAAGACTAGGACTATTTGTAGCCTTTGGTCTTCATATATTTGATATATAATTCCGGCAAACAAATAGGCTGAAATTGTGATTTTTATTTAAGGATATTATATCTGTTATTATGCGCAGACTGTTTATCAGATTTGAAGTCAGTAGAGGATTTCTCTTACTGAAATCTTTAGTTTTGGTAAGGGTTGGTTAGTTCAGTGTTCTTTCCGAGTGGTTGTCTCAGTGTGGACAACTTTATCTGTAGAGGGATACACTGCTGTCTCCTTTGGGTTATGGAGACTTTGGGTGTTTTTATGTTTAATGGTTTTTTGGAGGGAAGGGAAATCACTCCGGCTCTAATTGACTATTTGGATGAAAATGAATCATGTGTAAATGAACCACATGTAAAATTACATATAAATGAATCATATATAAATATTGTTGGGGGGGGGTGTTACTGGGGTTAAAAGTTTGATTCTGTATGCATTTATGAAAATGAATAATATGTAATTAAATCACATGTACATGAATCATAAGTAAATTAATCAAATGTAAGCTTTCCTGGGTGGGAGAGGCTGTTATCGGGGTAAAAAAACGTTGATTCTGTATTGATATATTTTGTTGTACTCTGAAAAGTGTATAAGAATCAATAAAAATTGTTATGAAAAAAAAATGTAATTGTGATTTTCATGTAAAAGTATGCTTTGCCACCTTAACTTTAACAAACCATAAATAAATATGTTTCACTTTCCAACCTTGCCGTTGCTATCTTCCTGCTAAGCTCATATTGTATAAGGAGTCAGTTTGAACAAACGTAGCTAAATGTCATTTTCTCACACTGTGAATGTCACGACTTGATCAACAAGTGAATAAAGTGCTGTAGAGAAATACAGAAAAGCCTTAACACTTCAATTTGTAATTAGATTCAGACTGTCGGAATGTTTGCGATACTCATGCGCCGCAGTGGGAAGTCAAAGAAGCCCTTTTGAAATATTTTGCTATAATTTTTTCATGTGCAAAAGAGAAGCACGTCAGTTCAGGAAAGCCATGTGATGAATTTTCCCAGACCACTAAACAAACAGTACAATTGTACACTGTAAGAGCGGATAAGTTTATTTAACTTAAAATCAAATTTGAGGAAACTAATTACTTCAAAATTTTTGAAGCCAAATACACTTAAATATAACAAAACATGTTTAATTTAAGTGTTTTTGGCTCCAAGAAATTGATTTATAAACTTAAAAATTTTGAGGTAATTATCCATCCATCCTCTACCGCTTACTCTTTTCTCGGCGTCACGGGGAACCTGGAGCCTATCCCAGGGAGCATCGGGCACAAGGCAGGGTACACCCTGGACAGGGTGCCAGTCCATCGCAGGGCACAAAGACACACTCACACAGACACATTGGACACGCCAATCAGCCTACCATGCATGTCTTTGGACTGGGGGAGGAAACCGGAGTAAACCCTCGACGCACAGGGAGAACATGCAAACTCAGCACACACATGACCCTGGCGGGACTCGAACCCCGGACCCTGGAGGTGTGAGGCAAACATGCTAACCACTAAGCCACCGTGCACCCTTTGAGGTAATTAGTTTCCTCAATTTTTTTGAGTTAAATGAACTTTTAATTTCTTTTTGCGCTGATGTTTATTTTAATAACATCTGCATTAATGGGTCAGTAAATTATTATTATTATATATATAAAAAAAAAAGATTTTCAAGCATTACTTTCCAAAGAAAAATTTGATGCTACAAAGAAACATGTTTGTGTGTAAGTAAAGAACTTAACATATTACATAATAGACCAACTTTTCCAACAGAGGATGCTGGTTGTCAGGTTTTACCTGCAAATACACAAGCAAGTGTGACAGTAAGTCTCCAGAGGAAGATTCTTCAAGATGCTTAGAGAAACTTACCAGCCAATTTAATTATAAAACATGTTCGAAGTGTATCTGAGACTACTGATGCATTTCTAAAGCCAAAGCATTACACCAAATCCTGCCTTTGTGTAGTTTATTACTGTTCACGGTTCTTTATAGTACAGCTTTCTGTGTAGAAAACATTTCATGTCATTATTTTTCTGTACAACATTTCTTTTCAAGTGCCTATACTTCTATATATTAGTCTACTATTACACTAGTCTTTTTTTATTTGTATATGATCCTGTTGACCTGAACTATATTTTTAAATTCTCTCTTGTTTTTATTCTACATACTACGAAAAATGCTTTATCGCTCCACATGTCCCTTGCCCATTTTTTTCTTGCTTTATCAGTCTGTATTTTCTATTCCCTGATGTTTTTAAAATTAGGTGGTCTAGACAGAACCCAAAAAATTCCCGTCCAAACAGCTCTAGACAAGAAAAACATGCCGGCTTGTGAGGCATGAAGCACACGGGTCACTTCAATAATCGAAATGATCTGCCATGTAATGTCATTTTTAATGTAACGGTGTTTTTTTACTTAACATTCCTGACTTCCTGGTTTTCAAGTCTGAATACAGCTCTATAGTATTAAATCAGAGATACTACAGAGTCAAATATTACACCACCATACAAGTCCTTTCTCTAAAAGTAGACACTTTGAGTGGTAGACAGGGGTCAGCATGGGCACTCTGACCAGTCTGTGGCTACACAACCCTACACACAGCAAGCTGCGATGCGCTGTATGTTCTGACACCTCTCTGTCATAGCCATTAACTTTTTCCAGCTATTTGTGCTACAGGAGTTCTGTCGGTTCGGACCAGACAGTCTAGACTTCACTCCCTACACAGATCAATGCGACTTGAGGTGTTCATTAGTTGTCCTTCCTTTGGACCACTTTTGGTAGGTACTAACCACTACATACTGGGAACACCCCACAAGACCTGCTGTTTTGGAGTTGCTCTGACCCAGTCGTCTAGCCATCACGATTTTGCCCTTATCAACGTCGCTCAGATCCTTACGCTTGTCCATTTTTCCAGATTCCAGCACATAAACTTCGAGAACTGACTGTTCACTTGGTGCCTAATATATCCCACACCTTGACAGGTGCCAGTGTAATGAGATAATCATTGTTATTCATATTACCTGTCAGTGGTTTCCATGTTATGGCTGATCAGTGTAAAGTACCTGTGTGAATTGAACCTTGCCTTCCAATTCCATATGTTCTAACTAATGTGCTGATGCTTGATCTAAAGCAACCTTCCTTGCATATGTATGGGCTTGTGTGTGTGTGTGTGCGTGTGTGTGTGTGTGTGTGTGTGTGTGTGTGTGTGTGTGTGTCTCACCATATGTATTTCTTACATCGGTAACAACTGACATGCAACATAAGCTAGGGGGCTCCGAGCTCCACGCGAAGTCTTCATCTCCATCGCACACACATACACACACATGCACACACCCCTCAGAGCACTTCAGAGAGCCCTGCCTGACTCTTCCTGTCACCATGAATTAGTTACAGACTCACATGTACACACATGCAGCAAACATCTGTGCAGTGACACATTTAGGCCCTGAGTAGAGTGTAGGAAGAGTAGAGTGTAGGAGAGTGTAGGAAAAGCCCTGAGAGGATTTTTGACTGTGCCGCTTTACCAGTCTGCCATATCAAACACCATGCAGAGAAAGAGAAGAAAAGAGAAAGAGGAAGGGCTTTCTCTTCTTTATGGCCAGGATTGTGTAATTGTCTGCAAGCTCTGCCTTGTGTGGCACTAAGATTTACAGCACAATGACCTGGAGATAATAGATGAGGTATAACAGGAGAGAGAGGGATAGACCTTGTAAAAGAGCTTGTGTGTGTGTGTGTGTGTGTGTGTGTGTGTGTGTGTGTGTGTGTGTGTGTGTTCTTACAGTTAAATATCTCTGATGACTGAATGTCTTTGACTTGAAATAGCTCCTTCCTCTATTCCCAGGCTGGCCTTTGGGACACACACACACACACACTGTGGCTTTCTACTACAACATCTGCGTGTCTCTCTCTCTCTCTCTCTCTCTCTCTCTCTCTCTCTCTCTCCCCTCTTTTTCATTCTCCCTCTGTTGTTCCTCCATCCCACACATTCTCACACCCGGAGACGAAAAGCAAATCAACCACTGCCAAACCGTTCTGCGGGCCTGTGATACATTTCCATATGTAAATGAGATCAATTCCGTTCATAGATGTGTAATTAAACACGCAGACCGAGCTTGCAAACAAACGTGCCTCTCCATTACTTGTCCAATAACAGAGTTGCCACGGCAACATGTTTAAGTGGCCGGTTTCCTCAGGCACCTCAGATGCTCGGCGTGCCTTCGTTAATGATTGCTAAGAGATCTTTTGTCAACCGTATTTCTCCCCTTTCTTGGCCAGAGATCTGGAACTTTATGAAATACCAAGACTGAGACTGGGATAGTTCTGGAATGAGCAAAGTTATTGCAGTTTGTTTTTAAAAGAACCCATTTCACACCCCACTTGATCTCCATCCACTGGCTTCCTGTAGCCCCCCGTATCAAATTCAAGGCCGTGATGCTCACCTACAAGACCTTGTCTGGAACAGCACCCTCCCACCTCAACTCTCTCCTTCATGTTTACGTTCCCTCACATAATCTGCGATCGGTTAACGACCAACGTTTAGTAGTTCCTCAGCGTGGCTCAAGGTCCCTTTCCAGAACCTTCACACTAACTGTTCCTCAGTGGTGGAATGAACTTCCAACCTCAATCCGGACTGTAGATTCGCTCACCATCTTCAAGAAACAGCTAAAGATCCCTCTTCAGTGAACACTTAACTAACCCCTAAAATGCCAACCCCCACATTATTAAAAAATAATTACACCTCTACTCTGCGCACTTTGCTTTACTAAAACTCAATTAAAAATGATTGTATGGTAGCACCACTTGTATTGCTTTGGATGAAACCATGTGCTAAATGAATAAATGTAAATGCAAATCATTGTTCAGACTTTCTGAACCGCGATTATTTGTAAATATGCTTATTGAACCAAAGAACTAACAAGACAAGTTGAACCAATAAGGGTTTCCGAAAAGCATTGAATAACAAAGATCATGGTTAAATGGTTAAATCACACTGAACACGCCCTCTCCCAGTTGCTCCTCTCTTAAATCTGCGATGTTTGTTGGCAAACTCAGCCCAAGTTGATTGACACCCAGTACGATGACATCGGTGATCTCATCCGCCGAGCCCGTCCATGCTAGCGTCGCCCTAAATCACCCATGTGGGCTTTAATTCTTATTTATGTAGCCGATATTCTCAAAATCATTGAAAAAATGGGAATCTGTTGGCCAAAGTGAAACCAACGTGAGTAACCTAGACACAAAACCTCAAATACTGTATAACAGAACAATTCTAGATCTTTAACAGTTTTTAATCTTACAAAAGCGTCCTGATTTTAAATTTCGTGTACTATAGACTGGTTCTGAAGGCCTGTATGAGTTCAGCTGGAACTCAGATTCTGGAAACACAGTGATGTATTTCTACTTTCTCCATCCATCCATCTTATACCGCTTTATCCTTTCTTCAGGGTCACGGGGAAACCTGGAGCCTATCCCAGGGAGCATCAGGCACAAGGCGGGGTACACCCTGGACAGGGTGCCAATCCATCGCATCACACACACATTCACCCACCCATTCCTACACTACAGACACTTTGGACATGACAATCAGCCTACCATGCATGTCTTTGGACTGGGGGAGGAGACCGGAGTAACCGCAGGAAACCCCCGCAGCATGGGGAGAACATGCAAACTCTGCACACACAGGTCCACGGTGGGATTCAAACCCCGACTCTGGAGGTGTGAGGCGAACGTGCTAACCACTAAGCCACCGTGTGCCTATTTCCACTTTCTTTGCTATATTAAATATCTTTCTAAAAACCATCTCACAGGGAATACTCACTGTACATATTTGAGCTAGATATTTGATATCAAAGCATTCTGGATCAGTCACATATTCAGGAATGTAAGATCGCTGATACACACTGCACTGTACTTGCAGTGAAGAGGAAATATTTTAAGTGTTATCGTCAGTTGAAGAGCTGAAAGGTCAGGGATCAACTTTTTAAGCTTATGTACCATTCGGATGGGATTAGATTTCTGAACATACAGTACTGTGCAAAAGAAATGGAGCAAAGACGCCCTGAGAAAAAAATGAAATGAAATGTTTCTCCATTTAAAAATAAATACTATAAAGAGCAGTAAACAGTAATAAATGAAACAAAGGTGATATTTGGTGTGATGACCCAAAAAAGTAGTCTCAGTTAGAATTAGTGCAGTTTTATAAGGAGATGAGCTGTACGTTCTATCTTTTTTTTCTTTTATCTTTCAGAACCAGACTTGGAGGACTTTGGAGACTTTGACTGTCGCACTCGCTTCCTATTTTTGCAGCAAAATAAGAAAAACCCAGCAGCGTTCATTGTGGTTTTTGTCTAAAAAGTGTCTCTTAACACTTAATATGCAGCTTTCTATACTGACATACAAACATTTTTTTGTAACATTTCATTTTTTGTTAGAAAACTAATGTTTGGGAATCTAAAATGTTTTTTTTTTGTACTGACTCCATAATGTAGAAGTCATCAAAGAAAAAAATCTATAACAAAGTTTGTACTAAAAAAAAAAAAAGACTTTTGCACAGTAATGCAAGGGTGTGACCATGGTATGGACATTGGGGGGGTCCAACGAACTCGGCAGGAAGAAATAGAAGTGAATATAACGTTAATGGTCAAAAACTGGACCTGACGTTAGCCTAGCCTACTTCGTGGGTGTGCAAAGATCAACAGTTAATTGACGTTCTTAAGAACAAACCAAGCCATGGTATGATGCCTTCTATACTAAGCTAAGATTACCTACTATTTATGTATCTAGTTACTTACTGTCTTAAAAAAAGCTCGTATATTCTGCTGCACTTTTCTACGCTTGGCTGCTGTCTCCATTTCTTACAGACTGAGCTGATAAAATATATCAACGAATTTGCGTTGAGTCTGGGCGCAACTAAGTGTACAACCGGGGGGGGGGGGGAGGGGGGGGGCACACAGCTATTCTCCTTAACAAACGGAAATATATTAAAAAGGAATAGACATAAATAAATAAAATAGATGATGAAGAAAAGACAGATGCGTTGGCAGGGTTCATTAAATGAGGAGATATAGAAAATATTTTGTACTGTATATTGGGGGACAGATTGGTATTTCCTCAACATTGGGAGGGACACGACCCCCACAAAGAATGCATGGTTACGCCCATGCAGTATTGTATGTGTGTTTGGTAGACGTGTGCAGTATTTATGATAAATTTGCATTGGGATCTTCAGTATGCAGGCGATCGAGCCATCTGCTCCTGCCATCTGTATAGTTCCAGGTCATCCTTGGGCAAGATGTAGCACCCGTAAGCCTCCCAGATCAGGGTGACGATTCAGTTCTCGAACACCCCGACAGAAACCAGTGTGATGTGAACCCTCTCAAGGCTGTATGATGAAATGAACTCCACTCCCCATCCAGAACTCCCAGTTTCCACCCGTCTTGGCTTTGCCATGCCGCTGGACTCAAACTGAGTATGCCAAGAGAGGATCAGGTATCCTGCAAAGGCCTGGTCTCACTATACATTTGCGAGGTCTTCTTCTGCATTGGATACGTGATCTCTGTATAAATGATGAATATATTGATGAAATACACAAAAGATTGCTTCTTGGAATATCTCCATACTGAAGAAAAAGGTGAAATATAACAGAATATTTATCAGCATGTTAATTCAGATCAGACTTCGTTGTCACGATTTCGAGGCAGAGACGGACGCAAGTGTAGAATTTAAGTTTAATCAACATCAAAACAGAACACTGAGAGACACTACAAACACACAGAAATGAAAGCAAACACAGAAGACAATCAAAGAAAGACAAAGAGTGCAGTGCAAACTGTGACTATATACTATTTATGTGACATATATACCGATATACATGTATATCGTTAACTTGAATGAGATTGAGGTGTAGGTGATCATGTGACATGTGATGCAGAGGTGCAGTGGCTGCTGGGAACTGAAGTCCAGAGTTCCTTCGGGATATGGTAAATGGTCTGCACTTATATAGCTTTTATCCAAAATGCTTTACACTGTGTCTCATTCACCCATTCACTCACACACTCATACACCAATGGTAGCAGAGCTGCCATGCAAGGTGCTAACTTGCCATCGGAAGCAACTTGGGGTTCAGTGTCTTGCCCAAGGACACTTCGGCATGTGGAGTCATCCGGGCCGGGAATCGAACCACCAACCCTACGATTAGTGGACAACACGCTCAACCACCTGAACCACAGCCGCCCCATCCATATCCATGACATGTGTTCAACGCACGTGAATTAAAGAGCTCTTTGGCTGAATGAGCGTCATGATGATGTCACAAGACACGTTGTGACCCAAATATTGAAAAATTGTAACCTCTGCGGAGTTTCTTTGATTTTGCGTTCATTTCTGCGATCGCTAAATCACTAAATCCTGGAGGGACAGAATTATAACAGACCGCGGAATCTTTTCAGGATGAGGGAACGTCCAGTCAGTAAAAACGTCTCAGACGGGACTAAACTCTCAGAGATTCATCGGTATTAATTACATTAGACACCTCCCCATGTAAATCTAATCGAATCCGGCTTGTATAGGGCCGTTATTTCTAATAGCACCCCCATGGCCCTGGGACCAGATCACCTTCATTATCTGCACCTGGACTTATTTGAAGCAAAGGTCAGGACACGGTTTTCAGGTGGACCAGAAATCAATTCCCTCAACCACTCCAGGGTTTGAAAACAGCTTTCACACTCGACCAAACATAACCGACTTGTTGTGAGAGACAGAGGGAAAACCTTTTGATTGTTTGTTACCATGCCACCATGTCCTGAGTGAACAGTAATATTCGGGCTGCAGTTGATGTGTGTTTGTGAAGTCTGGTGCTGAGGGACAGGAAGCCTAAAGCCTTTTTATCAGGTGTTTCAGCATGTCAGACAACACCATTCCACTACAACCCTTTGTCTGCAGGAGCGTGACGAATACAACAAATATAATCTGTCCTTATGGTGGCCAGGCCTGTGTTTGTGTGTGTGTGTGTGTCTGGGTGCGTGTGTGTGTGTGTGTGTGTGTGTGTGTTCTCTAGAGGACTCCTCTACAGAAGGAATGAGAGGATTGAAATTCCATTTTTGTTTGAAAGCAACAGCGAGTGTGACCTAAGACCATCAAATCCACGCCGTGCATCTCTCTCTCTCTCTCTCTCTCTCTCTCTCTCTCTCTCTATCCCCCTGTTTGCCAATCACTGTCTTCATTTCTTATTTCAGTAGCATATAGTCCTTTCCCCATTCTATTTGCATTCTCATAGTGAGGAACTGAATCAGGGCTCGGGTTAGTTAGAGAGTCAGATATGAGATTCTAGATGAAGAGTTGTATTATGGAAGAAAAGCCTACGGGTCTGAGTTGTTCTGCTGATGATGAGGGATTAGGACTTGGCCTGGGCTGAAATGTTAAGTGCTGTGTGCAGCACTGTTGCCTAATGAAGAGAACTGAGACAGAAATGTGCCTTAGAGAGTGAGAAAAATGTGCCTTAGAGAGTGAGAGAGAGAGAGAGAGAGAGAGAGAGAGAACAAATTAAAGCTAATGTGTAGTAGTGTGCATGTGTCATGTGATGTAATTTACAGGTAAACCAGAAGCTATAATTATACTTTATATTTTTGGTCTGTCTTTCTCTGATAATTCTCTAACATATACATGCACACTCACACACTCATACACTCACACACTCATACACTCACACACTCATACATTCACACACTCATACACTCACACACTCATACACTCACACACTCATACATTCACACACTCATACACTCACACACTCACACACTCATACTCTCGCACACTCATACATTCGCACACTCATACACTCGCACACTCATACACTCGCACACTCATACATTCACACACTCATACACTCGCACACTCATACACTCGCACACTCATACACTCGCACACTCATACATTCGCACACTCATACACTCGCACACTCATACACTCGCACACTCATACACTCACAAATTGACTGGCTATAATGAGGTTTCATTAAAAAGCCATGGCAACTTTAATGAGTCCACTGTTGTGTTGTTTGTGCTATGGTGTAAGCGTTCAACTAATAACTACACGTTGCTTAATGTAAGTGTGTGTGTGTGTGTGTGTGTGTGTGTGTGTGTGTGTGAGAGAGAGAGAGAGAGAGAGAGAGAGAGAGAGAGAGAGAGCAAAACAGGGTCAAATCACTTGCCCCAGCTACATCGGACTGTGAGTGGAGTTACAGATTCTAGAAACAGAGGTCACATTTGAACAATCTGATAATATAAATCTTCTCAAAACGTAACAAAAATGCTCCCAGTGCCCTCCCCAATCATTCAGCTTTAGTATATGAATGTATTTTGTAAAAACTAGGTAAAAACCCTTTCGCGTTAGCATGTTAGCCTCCACCCTGTGTGCGTGGAGTTTGCATGTTTCCCCGTATTTCAGGCATTTCCTCCGGGTACTCTGGTTTCCTCCACCAGTCCAAAAACATGCATTGTAGGCTAATTGCCATTTTCGAATTGTCAGTAGCGTGTGAATATGTGTGTGATAGTGCACTAAGATGGGTTAACACCCTGTCCAGGGTGTCCTCTGCCCTGTGCCCCGAGTCCTCTGGGATAGGCTCCAGGCCCCCTCGACCCTGTGTAGGATAAGCAGTACAGAAACTGAATGGATCTATGGATGTATGAAAAAACCCATTTAGCCCTCCTAACTGTCTGGATACCTTCCTGTGCATGTGTGCCATTCAGCAACATCCGTATCATGCAGAGTGACCGTATGATGCAGTTCCGTAACAACAAAAAACGTTTCCATTCAGCCATCTTTCTCGTTCTTCTTTCTCACTCATGCAAATTGGACCTCTCGCACACATTATGGAGTTGTCAATGTAACAGCTTGTGACTACAATCGGAGCTCCAAACACTGGTGATAGACTGCTATCGACTCTTCCGCTGTGGTGAGTTTAATTTTGATACTTTCTGGAGTCCATTCAGAACTTCTTTTGGGGTCGCTTGTTAGCTTGATAGCCTTAATAACTATCACCCACTGTGCTGTCCAAGATAGCTACAGTTTATTGTGTTGCTCATTATGACACTCTCATCTCAGACCCTTTTTCTGGAATTTTACACACCAGCAGCTGTCTAGTGACCTGTGGGCCGGGGGTTAAGTGGTCTTTTCTCGCTACACAGAGCCCTTCACTGCTGACCTTGTGAAATTCGCCGGACTCTGCTGAAGAGTTGGGAGCGGTGCGCCATCAGAGAGAGATACTCACCGAGGATGTTTACTGTTGGCTGAAATTTGATGGCACAAGGTGGATTGTGGAGCTCCAGTGTGAGATTAAAAAATCAACCAGCTGGAACTGAGGACAGTCTATCTGGGAGTCAAATTCTTCTTATCTGTTCTCACTCTGTGATGTGCTGGTCCATTCAGACACTGAACACAAGGTTGGATGACCCTTTCTACCATCTAGGCTCCACCTACGGATAGCCACACAGTGTGTATGCCCTTTTAAAGGACAACGTGGGAATTTAATGATAGGTTAACAAATCCATCCATCCATTTTCCGTACTGTACCACTTTATCCTACACAGGTTTGTGGGGAGCCTGGAGCCTATTCCAGGGAACTCAGAGCACATTCTGGACACATGTTTTTGGACTAGAGGAGGAAACCTTGAGGAAACCCCGGAATCACAGTGAGAACATACAAACGGTGCTAACCTCTAAATAACTAATGTGAGGAGTTAGAGCAGGTAGAGGGTTTAAAACAAGTCTGTATATAAAACGGAATGAATGACTTGTCTCAGCATCTGATCTATCTATAGTACATTTCTGTTTAGTCTTCCAGGGAAAGACAAATGATGCATTTAAGAAACAATTTCACTGTGCGTCACTTATTCGCCTTAAGTAGTTCTTTTATTGTCAGAAAAGCATCTTTCTCTACTACTCTCTATGGTGTAGTGAGTTTTCAATGAAATATTGCCAAAAAATGTATATAGGTAATATAGGTTACAATTCTCATATATTAACAATATGGTTATATATCTCCAGGGTTGGGAGGGTTAGTTTAAAAATGTATTCTGGTACAGTTACAGATGACTTCATAAAAAATGCAATCAGTAACGTAATCTGAGTACATTCTTTTGAATGTCCATGGAATAAAATCAAATCAGATGCCACGAGTGTACCTTCTGCCATCATTTACACATTAGAATGGCCGTGTAATATGAAGCAATGTGATAATATGAAATTAAAAATGACCTTATATGGACATTGGCATTGTTTCGACTCAGGACAGCTTCATTTGCTCCTATTGTCAAGTAACTGTTCACCTTCGCACGTTTTTTGAGAGTAGGCTAATGGTTGAGAGGCAGGAATTTGGCCAATCGTCTTCTGCAAGCCTATCATATTAAATCAATTGTTGTGCGAGAAGGTGGGAATTACAGAGCGGGGTTCAAGCAATGCAAATATGTGCACACATGATACAGTATTTAACCATAAGCACATCATAATAAAATTAAAGCAGTAGTTTGGACATTTTCTCAGATTTAGATGCTTTTTTAAAGTCTGAAAAAGAGGACATGTCCAGGAAAAAGAGGACGTTTGGTCACCCTGACAAAAGCATTTCAGAGAACAAAGTGTGTTCATTTCTTCCAAATTAACTTTGCGTAAAATTTACTAATGCATGCACCGGGAGGTTGCTCATGTGACTCATGACTGGCAAGAGAGAACCAGAACTATAATCAAGCAGCTGTCTATACTGTGTTATTAATTTCTTTGGTTTTAAATTTAAAAAATTGGAATCCTGATAGTATTCTCTTTTTTTTTTTTTTTTTTTTTTTTTTTTTTACAAAATGTACCTCTAATCTGATAACTTTTTTGACGTAACTGTAACGGATTACACGTACCAGTTTTTGGTATCCTGATTACATAACGCTGATTAGGTTACATGTATTCCGTTACTCCTTAAGTCTGCATAATGTGGTGTCTTTCATAAAAGACAAGCATTTAAAGTATACCTATTATGCACAATTCACTTTTACATGGTGTTTGAACAAAAATGGGTGTCAGCAGTATGTGTACACAATCACTCTATAATCGTAAAAATCTACCCACTCCTTTATTTATATTCCCCATAATCTGGCACCCTGTCCAGGGTGTAACCCCGCCTTGTGCCCGATGCTCCCTGGGATAGGCTCCAGGTTCCCCGTGACCCTGAAAAGGAGTAAGCGGTTGAAGATGGATGGATGGATGGATAATTCATAAACAGTGTCTCAAAATGAGTCGTTTGCGGTTTCCATCCAACGTGACGTCACATTGGACCAGGCCCCGCCCATGACTGTGCCTAATTCTGCCCTATTAGCACAGCTCCTCCCCTGAGTGAGCTGCACACAGTCTGCCATGTTCTCCATGCTGGAGCAGATACAGGGATGAGAAGACTGATTCAGATTCATAAGCGTTGTAAGTGTTCTGTTGTTGGCTTTAAGAATGAACATAAGAATCTTCATGTATTCCCAGCATCAGAGCCACTAAAGACGCGGTGGAAAAGTTTTATTTTCGAAGGAAATGTGCTCCAAAAAATAGCTAAATTTGTAAATGTTTTTGCAAATCGTTTCACACCAGACTGCTTTGAGAACGAGGGTCGATTCACAGCGGGATTCGCTGATTCTCAAACTTGGATCAGTACCAACTGTTCGTGATCCAGCTTCATATCCAGAGGACACAAGTATCTTAATATTTTGTGAATGTTTGTAAATCGCCTTTCCAAATGAACTTGTTAGCAAATTCCATGGTTAATAGGGCTAAAGTTACCATTGTCTCTGATTGTATTCACAAAGACAGAGATATGTCATTATTTTTTATCTTCAACCCGAAAACACTTACTGTCTGTATAATTCATACATATAGGGCTGTACATGGTGTCAGTCATACTGGTTCTCCTGATTTGTTGTTGCCATAGTACCAGAAGCACGAGATGTAAAGGCACAGCCCTCTTCCAGAAGGGGGCGGGGCACAACAGCTCATTTGCATGTAAAGAGCCTCACAAAAACAGTGTGTTTTTGCTTCCACCCAAAAAGGGACATTTACAGCACAGTATAATAAATGATCTGTGGTGTATTTTGAGCTGATACTTCACAGACACATTCTGGGGACACCAGAGACTTATATTACTGTACATCTTGTAAAAAAGGTTCTCCTTTAATGTCGTTATCATCAGCTCCCCGTTAATTAATGAATAAAACCAATGCCTACAACTCCTAAATATAGGCATCAGGAGTGTTTGTAAAATCAAACATTAATAAAATGTAACAGTTCATTTGTAATACTAACATTAAAAATAATACATTAATAAAGAACACATTAAAAAATATATATTAAAATAGATTGTTTCATGCTGGTTGTGTGTGTCAGGTGCTTGTTTTGTTGCGTGCGAGCCAAACCGGCTCTGTTTCTGAATTGCGAAAAAGCCAGTGTGTGAGCCAGCACAGTGGCCAGCACAAATCTGGCACACTTTTCCTATTTCTGAATAGAAATGAGCTACATTCCATTTATTTATTTATTTGTTTATTTAGTTATAATTGGATACAGAAATCAGTACATTTGAATAACAAGCAGTTTTGTTAAACGGGATTATTTAAGGATCATACCTGCAGGTTAGTAAAGGGAACGCTGTGTTGGATTAGCATGGATATGGTAATAGAAAATTGTTGATGTTGTACATTTTCTCTATTTTATGTTCGATATTTGGCTTGTTGCATTGTGTGGATTATGTGTAATATGTTGTTTTCTCATATAAAAGTGTTCCAGACCAGTATAATGGTATACTAGTTTAATCACTAGTTAAACCAATTGCAGGGATGAATTAAAAGACATGAAAATGTCATTTAGTAGGCTACATAAAAACAAAATAGCTAAAATCCTGCAAAATATGTACAGCAGCCGATAAATGTCAGTGCTGAATTATCCAGCTTAGTCAAACCAGTCTGTAACGCACAGGCTAAGCTGGTCAAAATGGTAGACCATGTTTGCTAACTGGTATGTTGTTTCCTATCTTCGTTATGACTTGACTAAATTGATCAATTCTAATTTACTTACCGTTGTGTTTGCATTTGTAGCATTCATTCAGAAACTGTTAGCTAGCAAAGATGGTCAAGCCGATTAACCATCACCATCTGTGTTTTGGTGCCTGGGAGCTGGTTATATTTTTCATTATGGCTAAAAAATAAGAACTTTTGTGTTTTGGATGTACAGAAATGCATTTTGTAATAACGACATAAAACTTTATACTTGCCAAATATAATATTAGCATTCTAGTTGATGGCTTGTGCTAACACTAGGTATCCTTTAGAAACCAAACTGATAGCTTGCATTAAATCATAAAAGATCTGTTATACTGTCTCAGGTTAACAAATGCTAACCTCCATCCATCCATCCAAGATGGATGATCTTCTATACCACTTACTTTTCAGGGTCATGGGGAACCTGGAGCCTATCCCAGGGAGCATGGGGCACAAGGTGTGGTACACCCTGGACAGGGTGCCAATCCATCGCAGGGCACAATCACATACACATTCACACACCCATTCATACACCATGTACACTACGGACACTTTGGACACGCCAATCAGTCTCCAATGCATGGCTTTGGACTGGGGGAGGAAACCGGAGTACCCGGAGGAAGCCGGGTACTCACTTTTATATGATTTAATGCCCCAGCAGTATGGGGAGAACATGCATACTCCACACACACAGGGCCACGGTGGGAATTGAACCCTCGACCCTGGACGTGT